>JAJPUD010000384.1:300417-320607 GCA_023553655.1 Myrmecobius fasciatus | reverse complement strand
AAAAGTTTTTGTACAAACAAAATGAATGCAGACAAGATTAGAAGGGTAGCAGTAAACTGGGAAAATATTTTTACATCCAAAGGTTCTGATAAAGGCCTCATTTCTAAAACATATAGAGAATTGACTCAAATATATAAGAATTCAAGCCATTCTCCAATTGATAAATGGTCAAAAGATATGAACAGACAATTTTCAGACGAAGAAATTGAAACTATTTCCGGTCACATGAAAAGGTGCTCCAAGTCACTATTGATCAGAGAAATGCAAATTAAGACAACTCTGAGATACCACTACACACCTGTCAGATTGGCTAAAATGACAGGAAATGATAATGATAACTGTTGGAGGGGATGTGGGAAAACTGGGACACTGATACATTGTTGGTGGAACTGTGAACGGATCCAACCATTCTGGAGAGCAATTTGGAACTATGTTCAAAATGTTATCAAACTGTGCATACCCTTTGACCCAGCAGTGTTTCTACTGGGCCTATATCCCAAAGAGATTTTAAAGGAGGGAAAGGGCCCCACATGTGCAAAAATGTTTGTGGCAGCCCTTTTTGTAGTGGCAAGAAACTGGAAATTGAAAGGATGCCTATCAATTGGAGAATTGCTGAATAAATTATGGTATATGAATGTTATGGAATATTATTGTTCTGTAAGAAACGACCAACAGGAGGATTTCAGAGAGGCCTGGAGAGACTTGCAGGAACTGATGCTGAGTGAAATCAGCAGAACCAGGAGAACATTATACACAGCAACAAGACTATATGATGATCAATTTTGATGGACATGGTTCTCTTCAACAATGATGTGATTCAAACCAGTTGTTCAGCGATGAAGATAGTCATATAGATGCAGAGAGAGGCCTGTGGGAACTGAGTGTGAACCACAACATAGCATTTTAATGCTTTCTGTGAATATTTCCATGCATTTTGTTTTCCTTCTTAGGTTGTTTTTTCTTCTTCTCTTTCTAGATCTGATGTTTCTTGTGCAGTAAGATTACTGTATAGATATGTATACATGTATTGTATTTGTCATATAATTTATCCTATTTAGCATGTATTAGATTACCTGTCATCTAGGGGTAGGGGGTGCGGGGAAGGAGGGGAAAAGCTTGGGAAAAAAAAGTTTTTGCAAAGGTCAAGGTAGAAAAATCACTCATATGTTTTGTAAATAAAAAGCTTTATATATAATAAAAAAAAGGAACTTGGATTACAGCCAAGAATAATATATCCAGCTAGAATGAGCATTATCTTCCAGGGAAGAAGATGGACATTTAATAATATAGGTGAATTTCACCTATTTCTAATGAAAAGACCAGATCTGAACAAAAAATTTGACTTCCAAACAGAACTCAAGAGAAACATAAAAAGGCAAAAAGGAAAGAACTCTTGAGAACTATATTTCTACTATGGGCATACTTAATGGGGGTAGAATTTGATATTACTTTGATAATATGAAAAAAGAAACTAGAGATGGAAAGGCTATCATACTGGGAAAAAGGGAAAAGGTGGTAAAATAAGGTTAAAAAAAGGAGGTTAAAATAAGGTAAAATCTCATGAAGAGGCAAAGAAAACCTAATAAAATTGAGGGAAAGAAGGAAGGGGGATGAGCATTGTGTAAATCTTACTCTCATCAGATTGGGCTCTAAAAGAGTAAAACAGACACATTTGGTTTTACAGAGAAACTTGTCCTGCCTTATAAGGAAGTGGGAGGGAAAGGAGGAAAAGAAAGGGATAGATAATAGAAGGGAAAATAGAAGAATTAGGGGAAAGGTGTAAAAAAGGTGGGAAGGGCTCTAAAGGTGGGAAGGACTGTTTGGGGGAGGTGATCCTCAAAAGCCAACCACTGGAGAGGGGGGAAGGGAGAAAGGGGAAAGGAAAGAGATAAATAAGAGAGTAAATAAGATGGCAGGACATACAGAATTAGTTATTTTAACTGTGAGTGTGAATAAGATGAACTCTCCCATAAAGCAGAAGAGGATAGCAGACTGGATTAAAAAACCAGAATCCAACAATATGTTGTTTACAAGAAACACATCAAAAGCATAGAGTCACATACAGGATGAAGGTAAAGGGTTGGAGCAGAATCTACTATGCTTCAGGTGAACAAAAAAAAGGCAGGAGTAGCAATCCTGATCTCAGATCAAGCAAAAGCAAAGATAGATCTAATTAAAAGAGATAAGGAAGGAAACTATATTTTACTAAAGGGTACCATAGATAATGTAGCAATATCAATACTAAACATATATGCACCAAGTGGTATAGCATTCAAATTCCTAAAGGAGAAATTAAGAGAAATGCAAGAAGAAATAGACAGCAAAACTATACTAGTGGAGGATCTCAACTTTGCTCTTCCAGAATTAGATAAATCAAACCACAAAATAAATAAGAAAGAAGTTAGGGAGGTAAACAAAATATTAGAAAAGTTAAGTATGATAGATCTTTGTAGAAAATTGAATGGAGACAGTAGGGAGTTTACTTTTTTCTCTGCAGTTCATGGAACTTATACAAAAATTGACCATGACCATGTGTTAGGGCATAAAAACCTCAGAATCAAATGCAGAAAGACAGAAATAGTAAATGCATCTTTTTTAGATCATGATGCAATAAATATCACATGCAATGTAAGGTCAGGAGAAAATAGACCAAAAGTTAATTGGAAATTAAATAATCTAATCCTAAAGAATGAATGGGTGAAAGAGCAAATCAATAATTTCATCCAGGACAATGACAATAATGAGACAACATATCAAAATTTGTGGGATACGGCCAAAACGGTTATAAGGGGTAATTTCATATCTCTAGATGCTTACTTGCATAAAGTAAAGAAAGAGAAGATCAATGAATTGGGCTTACTATTAAAAAAAAAACTAGAAAAAGAACAAATCAGAAACCCTCAATTAAATACCAAATTGGAAATTCTGAAAATAAAAGGGGAGATCAATAAAATTGAAAATAAGAAAACTATTGAATTAATAAATAAAAGTAAAAGTTGGTTTTATGAAAAAAACAATAAAATAGATAAGCCTTTAGTTAATTTGATTAGAAAAAGGAAAGAGGAAAATGAAATTGCTAGTCTCAAAATGATAAGGGAGAACTTTCCTCCAATGAAGAGGAAATTAGAGCAATAATTAGGAATTACTTTGCCCAACTTCATGCCAACAGATTTGTTAATCTAAATGAAATGGAAGAATATCTACAAAAAATATAGATTGCCTAGGTTAACAGAAGAGGAAATAAATGATTTAAATAGCCCCATTTTAGAAAAAGAAATAGGGAGTTGATTAATAGCTCCAGGGCCAGATGCATATACATATGAATTCTACCAAACATTCAAAGAACAATTAATTCCAAAACTATATAAATTATTTGAAAAAATAGGGAAAGAAGGTATACTACCAAATTCCTTTTATGATACAGATATGGTACTAATAACTAAACCAGGTAGGTTGAAAACAGAAAGAAAACTATAGATCAATTTCCCTAATGAATATTGATGCAAAAATCTTAAGTAAGATATTAACAATAAGATTACAGAAAGTCATCCCCAGGATAATACACTATGACCAAGTAGGATTTATACCAGGAATGCAGGGCTGGTTCAATATTAGGAAAATTATCAGCATAATCAATTATATTAATAACCAAACTAACAAAAATCACATGATTATCTTAATAGATGCAGAAAAAGCATTTGATAAAATCCAACACCTGTTCCTATTAAAAACTCTAGAGAGTATAAAAATAAATGGGCTTTTCCTTAAAATGATCAGTAGCATCTATTTAAAACCATCAGCAAGCATCATATGTAATGGGGACAATTAAACCCATTCCCAATAACATCAGGAGTGAAACAAAGCTGCCCACTGTCACCATTACTATTTAATATTGTATTAGAAATGTTAGCTTTGGCAGTAAGAGAAGAAAAAGAGATCAAAGGAATTAGAATAGGTAATGAGGAAACCAAATTATCACTCTTTGCAGATGACATGATGGTATACTTAGAAAACTCTTGAGACTCAACTAAAAAACTGCTAGAAAAAATTCACAACTTTAGCAAAGTTGCAGGATACAGAATAAATCCACATAAATCAACAGCATTTTTATATATTACCAACAAAGTTCAGCAACAAGAGATACAAAAAGAATTCCATTCAAAATAATGGATGATAATATAAAATATTTGGGAATCTATTTTCCAAGGGACAGTCATAAACTATATGAACTAAACTACAAAACACTTTCCACACAAATAAGTCAGACCTAATCAGTTGGAAAAACAAGTATTCATGGGTAGGCCGAGCAAATATAATAAAAATGACTACCCAAAAAAGTACTACCCAAACTAATTTACTTCTTTAGTGCCATACCAACTCCCAAGAAATTATTTTACAGGTCTAGGAAAAAGTATTAGCAAAGTTTATTTGGAACAACAAAAGGTCAAGAATTTCAGGGGAACCCATGAAAAAAAAAGGCTGATGAGGGTGGCCTTGCTGTGCCAGATCTAAAACTATATTATAAAACAGAAGTCATCAAAACCATTTGGTACTGGCTAAGAAATAGAGTAATCTATCAGTGGCTAGGATAGGATCACAGGACAAACTAGGCAATAACTATTAGCAGTCTAGTGTTTGATAAACCCAAAGACCTCAGCTTTTGGGATAAGAACTCACTATTTGACAAAAACTGCGGGGAAAATTGGAAACTTGTATGGAAAAAATTAGGGCTTGACCCACACGTAATACCACATATCAAGATCAGATCTAAATGGGTTCATGATTTAGATGTAAAGAGTGATATTATAAGCAAAATAAAAGAACATAAGATAGTTTACCACTCAGACCTGTGGAGAAGGAAAGAATTTGTTTCCAAAGAAGAACTGGAACTCTTAAACACAAGACAGATAATTTTGATTATGTTAAGTTAAAAAAATTTTTTTTTACAAACAAACCTAATGCAGACAAGATTATGAGGGAAGCAATAAATTGGGAAATCATCTTTACATTTAAGGGTTCTGATAAAGGCCTCATTTCTGAAATATATAGAGAATTGTCTCATACTTATAATAATTCAAGCCACCCTTCAATCAATAAATGGTCAAAGGATATGAACAAACAATTTTCAGATGATGAAATTAAAACTATTTCTAGTCATATGAAAAGGTGCTCCAAATCACTACTGATCAGAGGAATGCAAATTAAGACAACTCTGAGGTACCACTACACACCTGTCAGATTGGCTAAAATGACAGGAAATGATAATGATGAATGTTGGAGGGGATGTGGAAAAACTGGGACACTGATACATTGTTGGTGGAATTGTGAACAGATCCAACCATTCTGGAGAGCAATTTGGAACTATGTTCAAAATGTTATCAAACTGTGCAAACCCTTTGACCCAGCAGTGTTTCTATTGGGCTTATATCCGAAAGAGATCTTAAAGGAAGGAAAGGGCCCCACATGTGCAAGAATGTTTGTGGCAGTCCTTTTTGTAGTGGCAAGGAACTAGAAACTGAATGGATGCCCATCAATCAGAAAATGGCTGAATAAATTATGGCATATGAATGTTATGGAATATTATTTTGTAAGAAACGACCAACAGGATGATTTCAGAGAGACCTGGAGGGACTTGTATGAACTGATGCTGAGTGAAATGAGCAGAACCAGAAAATCATTATATATGGCAACAACAAGACTATACAATGATCTATTCTGATGGACATGGTTCTCTCCAAGAACGAGATGTTTCAAACCAGTTCCAGCTGCCCAGTGATGAACAAAGCCATATACACCCAGGGAGAGGCCTGTGGGATCTGAGTGTGGACCACAACATAGCATTTTCACATTCTCTATTGATGTTTGCTTGCATTTTGTTTTCCTTATCAGGTTTTTTTTTCTCCTTTCCTGTACAGCAAAGAAAACTGTATAAATATGTATACACATATTTGACCTGTCAAATATTTTAACATAATTAACATGTATTAGACTTCCTGCCATCTAGGGGAGGGGGGAGTGGGAGGGAAAAATTTGTAACAGAAAGCTTTGCAAGGGTCAGTGTTGAAAAATTACCTATGCATATGTTTTGCAAATAAAAAGCTTTAACAACAATGAAAAAAAGGTAATGATTATTTCCTTGTTTTTCTATCCTCAGTGCATATGCCTTAATTAATGGGGGCTTAATAAACATTTGTTGAATTGAACAAATTTTACATTTGTGCTAAACAATCTTTAAAAGTAGTTAATAGTAGACATTGGTTATAAAATAGTGATAGTGAAATAGATCTGTGAATTACAGAGAATTTCTAGATCAGTGTGTGAATACAGTCTGACATAGAATCCAAAAAGATGCTTGCCAGGTATAGTGTCCAAAATGAGGGAGATCATAGTTTGTCTGTGCTCTCCCCTGGTCAGGATATTGATTATATATCGATTGTATTCTGTTATAGATAATTGTGGAGATTCAGCTAATAAAATAAACTTACATACCATCAGGTTTTCTATATATTATCAAGAGAGCCTGTCATCATGTGATTCATATTTTAGGAAAATCACAAGATTACCCTTTCCTAACCTACCCTGTCTTATTTTTCTAGTCTACTAATATCTCACTCCTCAACTCTCTATTCTTTTATTTCCCTATTCTTTGAATCAGTGTCACCGGTTTCCTGGTTGTTCTACAAACAAGATACTCTATCTTGGTTTTAGGCATTTTCTATAACTGTCCTCCAAGCCTGGAATCATCTCTTTCCTCTAATTTGACTGCTGACTGCTCTGACGTTCCTTTAAATCCCCACTAAAATCCCACCCTGTACAGGAAACATTTCCCAACAGCCCTAATTCCAGGACCTTCCCTCTTGTAATTATTTCCTTTTAATCCTATATATAGCATGCATTGGATATATTTGTCTGTATATTGTGTCACCCTATTAGGTTGTAAGCTCTTAAAGATAGTTTAGACTTAAGGGTAAAAGACCATCTTTTGCCTCTTTTTGTATTTCTAACACTTAATACAATCTCTGGCACATAGTATATACTAAATATTTTTGAATAGATTGATTGAAGCTGGAACACCATCAGAAGAGAATGAACAATATGGTGAGAACATTAGAGAATAGGCCATAGGATGATGATGACCAAACTGATCCTGTTTAACCTGCAGAAAAGGAGATCTGAGGGGACACAAGCTATTTTTCTTCAAGCAATTGAAAGGGAGAAGGATTACATTCTTTCCTTCATTAGCCTCAGCATTTTTCATACGGTAGCTGTTGCAAAAAGAAGCTGAAGTATGAAGAAAGAAGAGATTTTTTTATACGAGCTTTTCAAGAGTGAAATAAGTTTCCCTTCATTGGAAGTCTTTAAATAGTGGTTTGAAAACATTTGTTGGGGGATGTTACAGAAAGGTTTCTTGGTCAGAAATAGAGGCTAATGGAACTGTAGCTCTCATAGAATCTTTCTATCTCTTCTATTCATAGAATCATTAAATCTCAGAGTTAAAGGAACCTCAGAAATTATTTGGCCCCCTACCTAAGTAAGAACCAAAATGCCTCAATAGCATGCTGAAGAGATGATCACTCATTTTTGCTTGAAGATATCTAGTGAGGGGAAATAGTCTATTTCTAGGTAGTTATAATTCTTAGAAAATTTTTTTCTTAAATCATGTCATAATTACCATTTCTTCCTTCCAGTTCTGTTCTCTGGGGCTTTGATAGACATTTATTTTTCCAAAGATCTATGAGGTTCTACCTTTCCACCAGCCTTTGAAGTGACCTTAGTGGTCTTTTAATCCAATAGTATAGTACCATTCCTAAACCAAACTGCATGAGAGATAGACAGTTATCCCTTCTCCACTGTGACTTTCTCTTTTGTAATTCTGATATATCATGGGCCAACATAAGAAATTAAATGGGAATTTTTGGGGAGTTTTGTTAAGGCTGTAGATAAAGCAGAAAAATGCTTAACTCATATTTTAAAGTAAGTTACTGTAAATGCCTCATAGCAAAAGAAAAAATTCAGATTTCTTCGGTAGTACAAAGGGAAGGCCAAAAAATTTTACATGGATCTTCCAGATTTCAAGGCTGTACCCCTCACTCCTATTGTATAGAAGGAATAACTTTATCATAAAACTATTATGAGAGATAAAAGCCTTTTATAACATTTGTAACAAGGTATTTTCTAGTCCTTGAAGATATTTAGAGATAAGGAACTCTTCTTTTTGGAACATTTCAATAGCTTCAATTATTAGAAAATTTTTTTCTTATAATGTGCTGAAATTTGCCCACATTAAATTTGTAATTGCAATCTACTAGTCATGGTTCTGGCCTTCTGAAGCGAAAATCTAATCCTTTATCATGACAGTTCTTCACATATTTCAAGGCAATGATTATCTCCCCTTCTCTCTTTCCTAAGTCTTTTCTCCAGGCTCAACATGCTTCTTCAGATAGTCCTCATGTAGCATGACTTTAAATCTCCTTACCATATTCGTTACCCTCTTTAGAATGTGTTACAGTTCCCCAATGCCCATCTTAAAATATGATATGCATAACCTGGACAGAGAACTCTAGGTTTCCATGTGCTGCCTTATAATTCTGGATTTTGAAAGAGAGAACTGACAAGGAATTATAACATAGAGGAATTATAACAGCATTCTGAATGATATACTTCTTTTAATATAGCCTAAGGGCACATTCATTTTTTTTTGGACTGTTAAATAGAACTGTTAACTCACTTTTTAATGGGAGCACAATGAAATCCTTAAGCAGATTTTACATGAATTATTTTCAAATCATATTTCTGAATCTTGTGCTTTTACATTCATTTTGTGGACTCAGGTTTCTGACATTGTGGTCATTCCTATTAAACTTAATCTTTTGACACTTGGCCCCAAATTCAAGATCTTTTTGGATTTTGAGAAACAGGTACATGATATAATAGATGGAGTTCTGGACCTAGAGTCAAATTGTGCCTCAGACATTCACTAGCAGTCTAACTCTGAGAAAGTCACTTAAACTTTTTATGCTTCAGTTTCCTCATTTGTTAGGATAGCTAGGCAGAGCACTGGATAACATGCCAGAGCTGGAGTCAGTAAGATGCATCTTCATAAATTCAAATCTGGCCTGTGACTCTATTAGCTGTGTGACTGGTCCATTGACTTAACACTGTTTGCCTCAGTTTGCTCATCTGTAAAATGATCTGGAGAAAGAAATAGTAAATGATAGTCTGTTTGCCAAGAAAACTCCAAATGGGGTCATGAAGAGTTGGACATGACTGACCAACAGTCATTTTTAAAAACTCTCATTTTTAACTGAGGGAATGGTACTCAATAAAGTCCTATCCAGCTTTAAGTCTGCAATCTCATGACTTATAAGATATCCACCTCAGCTTTTTATAATCTGTAATTTTTTTTTTTTTGCTGTGGCAGTTGGGGTTAAGTGACTTTCCCAGGGTCACACAGCTAGGAAGTGTTAAATGTCTGAGGCCAGATTTGAACTCAGGTCTTCCTATCTTCAGGGCTGGTGCTCTATCTACTGCACTACTTAGCTGCCCCATAATCTGTAAATTTTATATCTATATCAACTATATCTGTATACACTGTTGCATTTGCCCCAGATGCCTCCTCTGCAGCCTCCAGAAAAGACATATGATTAGTATGGGGCAGTGCCCTAGTGATTTGAAAGTACTTCAAAGGTAATATAGTCATGGATTATGCTGCTAAATGGCTTCTAGTAAAGATGCTCTCCCCCTCCCCAAACCCTATGCTGGATGAGTCACTATATACCAATGTAAATGGAGTTCTAACTCAGAGTTGGTCCAGAATAACATAGTTGTATCTAGTATACTGAGAATCAGTCCAGTCCATAGCATGTACTTTAATCTGTCCTAAAACGCTGAGCTTGCTTTAAGCTTTATTAACTTAGTTCATGATTATCCAGGATATTCTTAGCCTCCTTTGCCTCAGATAACTGCTTGGTGTAGTTCTGAAATAGTGAATTACATAGTTTTTGGAATAGCAGTCAGAGAACAGCATAGTAAGTGGGTGGGGGTGGGGAATCACTATTCAAAGCAATGATTCATCATTAAAGCATTAATTAAGATTTCTAAGAGCAAATTTTTAAATGAACAGATATCTATTTTCTTTCCTCACCCAAGTCCTTATTTAAAACTACATATAAAATAAGAAAAAAAACAAAATAGAAAAATAAATATAGAAAAAAGAAAAATAAAACAAAACATTGTAATATGCTTAATAGAACTAACCAAGGAGGATTCATTATATTGAATAACAATAAATTTTCATTTCAAGACAGCATTTGTGATAGAAGACATATTCATGACGATCCGTCTTTTTTTTTTGTTTGTTTCCTTGTAGGTTGTTCTTTTGTTTTCTATTGTGCACTTTTTTATTTTTTAGAGTCAGATCATAACTCAGTTGTGCCCCAGTATTTCTTTTGAACTACCTAGTTACTGATGTTTATCATAGACATATGGTTCATATTTCCACTTGAAATTAGTCTTTGATGTTGGCTCATCTGTATAAAATTTTCTATTGAGTTCAGGTTTGGATGAGACAAAATCTTGAAAATCTATGAGTTTATCAAATGTCCATTTAAAAAAAATCATTCAGTATTATGGTTAGTTTTGCTGGATATGATATTTTTGACTGTAGGCCTAGTTCTTTTGATTGTTGATATTTAATATTTTAAGACCTGTGGTCTTTTATTATAGCTGCTGATAAATCCTGTGCAATTCTTTTTTTTTTCTTTATTAAAGCTTTTTATTTGCAAAACATATGTATGGATAATTCTTCAATACTGACCCTTACAAAGCTTTCTGTTACAATTTTTTTCCCCCTAGTCCCCACCCCTCCCCTAGATGACAGGAAATCCACTACATGTTAATTGTATTAAAATACTTGTGAAAGGGGGCAGCTAGGTGGAGCAGTGGATTAGAGCACCAGCCCTGAAATCAGGAGGACCTGAGTTCAAATCTGGTCTCAGACACGTAACAGCTGTGTGACCCTGGGCAAGTCACTTAACCCCAATTGCCTCAGCAAAAAAGCAAAAAAAAAATACTTGACAAAACGAATATATGTATACATATTTCCACATTTATCTTGTTGTACAAGAAAAATTGTATCTACAAGAAAAAAAAATCAGAGAAAGGAAACCCAATGCAAGCAAACATCAATAGAGAACATGGAAATGTTACGGTGTGGTCCACATTTCATATCCCTCTCTTTGGGCGTATATGGCTTTCTTCACTGAACAATTGGAATTGGTTTGAGACATTTCATTGTTGCAGAGAGCCATGTCCATCAGAGTTGATCATCATGTAATATTGTTGTTGCTGTGTATAATGATCTCCTGGTTCTGCTCATTTCACTCAGCATCAGTTCATGCAAGTCTCTCCAGGCCTCTCTGAAATTGTCGTTTTTTACTGGTCGTTTTTTTACAGAGCAATAATATTCCATAACATTTACATACCATAATTTATTTAGCCACTCTCCAATTGATGGGCATCCATTCAGTTTCCAATTTCTAGCCACTACAAAAAGGGCTGCCACAAACATTTTTGCACATGTGGATCCCTTTCCTTCCTTTAAGATCTCTTTGAGATATAAGCCCAATAGAAACACTGCTGGGTCATAAATCCTGTATAATTCTAATTGTAGCTCCAGTATATTTGTTTTGTTTTGTTTCTCTTTGATCTGGATTTTTTGAAATTCAGCAATAATATTCCTATGTGTTTTTCTTGTAAGATCTTTTTGAAGTGATCTGTGGATCTTTTCTTTTTCTACTTTCTTCTCATGTTCTACCATTTTAGGACAATTTTCTTTGATTATTTATTGTAATTGTGTTAAGGTTTTTTTTTTTGATCACAGCTATCAAGTAGTCCAGTTATTCTTATGTTTTTTATTCTTGATCTGTTCTCCAGATTTGTTTTTCTTATAAGATATTTCACATTTTATTATATATTTTTTTCATTCTTTATATTTTGTTTTGTTATTTCTTGGTCTCTTATACCTTAACTAGCTTCTCTTTGCCCAAATCTAATTTTCAAAGAGCTATTTTCTTCTTTAACACTCTGGATCTCCTTTTTCAGTTGGTTTACTTTCATTTCACAATTTTCTTGTTTTTCTTGGATGGTTCTTTAATTTTTAAACATTTTTTTCCTCAATCTCTCTCATTTGATTTTTAAACTTTTTTTTTGAGTTTTCCTATAAATTCTTTCTGGCAGGGAACCATTTAATGTTCTTCTCTGGATGGTTTTTTTTTTAATTTTTACATCTTCCTCTGAGGGTGCATCATGGGCTTCTCTATTCTTATTGTAATTTTCTGTGGTTGGTCTCTTTCTCCTTTGCCTGCTCATTTTTTTTTCAAATGAGAACTTATAAATCTAAGCATCTTTCTAATCTTGAGGAGGGGGGAATGGTGCCTTTGACTTCCTTCACTTGTCTCCTCTGGCCTGGGACCCCAACTCAAAAGCTTCACTCTTTTGCAAGTGCCTGCTGCCAGAAGTACCCCTGTTCCATTGCTTCTGCACTCACTGGGTATGCTAGTTCCTTCTTGTCCAGGGTCATGTCTTAGCAGCCCTACTGGGCATGGTGTTCCTTATCAGGAGAGGTTTCCTCAGTCTTCCTGGACTCATACTTCCCATGTTCCCCCCTTCTCCAACTTCACACACTCTTCAGGAGGTCAAAGTTCCTGTGGTGGGGCTGAGGCTCTTTTCAAACCTAGATACCTCCAGGGATCCCAGCTTGCTGTTCAGTGGAGCTAGCCTGGAGGTATTTACACTTCACACTGATAATAAGTGAGTTCCAGGGTTTTCTTCTAGTTTTCTTTGGTAGAACTAGGAGGAACTCTATTCTGCCCCATTGTTCTTTGTTTTTCATTGATCTCTGCCCCAAAGTATAATTTTGTTTTGTTTGTGGAGGAAATTTGGAGAGGTTGGAATTTTCTGACCTTCTTCCGTATCTTCCCAGAATCCTTCTCAGAAATAGATTGCTTATAACAAATATACATAGTCAGGAATAATATTGGCCATGTTCAAGGAATGTATAATTCCTGAATAATCTCATCTCTATGTATGTGTGCTAGTACTGTTTCTATATTGCCCTGCATGGTTTCTGTAATAGAAGGCTGCCAATATTTTTGTTTATGTGCCTGTATGTTTAAAATTATGCCATTTATCACCTTAGTAATTGTATCTTCCTTAAATAACCAATGCTTCCAAGCAGTGCAGTTTTTATGATTTTAAAGTATTTCATTAATGTGGACAATAGTATCTAAATTTAGTACTTTATAGTTACCTATATTCCTCTACATAAAAACAAGCTCAATTTTGGGCCATTTGCAGAGGCACAAGAATAGACTGAGATGGCCAGGGACATGTAGAAGTCAGTTGACATGTCTACTTGGAAACCTTCAAAGAGGTCCTGTGAGTTTTTCGGCACAATTAGCCAGAGTCTTGACTGGTGTTAGAAAATAAAAAAGGGCCACTGAGGATTTAAAAGCAGTTTGAAAGAAATACTAGCCTCATGGTTCATGGCACTTAAAATCCATTTTTTGTACTTGACATGTTCTTTTCTCTATTATTGGCATTTTTCTATAGTTTGAATCTCATTCTTAGATTCTAAGTTCCTTGAGGAAAAGGGCTCTACCCAAATATGCAGGATTTAGAGGTAGAAAATGTGAGTTTAATCTTGGCTACGTCATCACTGCTAGCATTTCCTTGGACAAATCACTTAAACTCTCAGGGTCTCAATTTCATTTTCATTAAAGAGAATTTTGAACTATATATCTCTGAGGCTCCATGTCAGCTTTAAAACTATTCATTTTTCTATCTATTTCTCAGTCTCCCTAGCACAGTGCTATGCACATATTAGGCAAGGTCAGTAGCTAATAGCTAACATTTATATTGTGTTTAATGTGTGCCAGGCACTGCTATAAGCATTCCACAATTGTTTCATTTGATCCTCATAAAAACTCTGGGATGGAGGGACTATTTAATATCCCCATTTTACATATGGGGAAACTGAGGCAGATAGTTTTTTTTTAAATGACTTGCCCAGAGTTAAACAACTAATAAGTGTCTGAGGCTGAATTTGAACTCAAATCTTCCCAACTTTAGACCCAGTGCTTAATCTGCTTCACCACCTCTTTGTATAAAAAATGCTAGGTATGCAATGAACATATATTGAATTGAAGCCCTCTGTAGTCCAGTCTCTCTAACCTGATTTGACTTCCATTTACTTACTCCTCAAATGGCTGTGGAGCCAATCTGGCCCATTTGAGATCTTCTGATTTGGAGATGACCTAGAACCAGTCTGTATCAAACTCAATAACTATTCCAGACCAAATTTAGAACCCCGGAAACTAGACCATACATCAGCCTATGGGTGTGGGGCAGTCAGGACACTATTTGCTCTACCATCCTCCTAGTGGTATTTTGCCACATGGTAGGCTCATGAAGCAAAAGACACTGATGTTGTTTATAAAGGATTGTTTTGTCCAGATTGAAACCTTGTATAAACAGTCCAATTCTTATTTGCTAAATATTCTAGGAAAGTATCCATGTGGTGTTTCTGGCAAAACCTAGGTTTAAAATTTAAACTTACATATAGCAGAGTTTTTTCTTTTGCTTGTTTTTTTTTTTTTTTGGAGGGGCGGGAGGGAAGGAATTTGGTAAGTTTGTAAGAAATTTAGCTTTTATAAATGGATAATGGGAAGGCTTTTGGGTGGTGGTGGTGGTGGTGCAGGGAGTAATATTGGTCCAAGAAAGACACAACTAAAGATTGCCTGATAAAATTTCCAAACCTTTAACTGATCATTTTGGACGTCCATTTATGGGATATAAGCAGTTTATATCTATTTTGGGTACCTCTCTAAATTTTTCCCTACTTTCCCCATTTTCTCCATTAGAAAAAAATCTCTTCGTGCCAGTTTGAGGAATTGCTAATTGTCCATTCTCAGTGCAGTCCTAATTTCCATTTGAATGCCACAGTGTTTCTGCTAAAACTTCCCTGTAGTTGAGTGCAGAAAACAAGAAGTCTACTGTTTGTGGACTGAATGTTCAGCCAGCCATGACGTATCACACTATTATCAATGAAGCTTATTCATCATTTTCCATGCCAGGGCATTGTATTGAACTTTTGGAGGGTCCTGATTTTGAACTGAGAGAGCTTTTCCTTTCCTCAGCTCTAGATATTGCTAATATTAAACAATTAGTTTGCCATCTTCTCTGCACTTTTATGATTTCTGTATTCCTATACATACTATTATGTACAGAGATGCTCAGTGAACGTTGATTAATTAGTTAATTTAAATAAGAAATGGCAGTAATTACTACAGGGATATATTTTAAATTTCTTCTTTATTTTTTGGGGGTGTTTGAGTGTATATTTATCTTAAACTTTAATAGTACTTTTACATAAATTTGTAGACAGTGTGCTGTGTCTAAATGGATAATAGCTGACTTTTATATAGATGTTCAAAGTATACAAAGTGCTTTACATATATTATTTCCTTTAAACTTTACAGTAACTTCATGAGCTGTATACCAAAAGTACTATCATCTCCATTTTACAGAAGCTAACACTGAGACTGGTAGATTAAGTAACTTGTTTATGGTGAGTTTCAGTGCTAGAATTCAAACATATGTCTAGAAATTTATTCTCTGTCTCTTCAGAAAAGTGAAGTAAAAAGTTAAAACTGTTAATTATACTTTGCACAAGATTTTTCACACTAATAATATAATGACATCATGAATAAATACATCATGATTAAACTCTCCTGTAAAGTATCCAAGTCTCCACAATAATGTCATTTAGCCAAAATTTCATTTATAGCATTGTTCTTGTGGAACTAACTAGCTTTGTACCATCACTTCATACAGTGACATATCCTTTTAGAATGAATTGATATATGAAAGTAGCAGTCTTTATTTGTATCATTCAGGCAATAATCACTTGTTACATAGCACAGGAAGTTTTTTTTTTTAATCTGGCTTATGCTGATTGGTCAAATTCATTGATCAACTGCACTAGAAAATTAGTAAATTCTCTGCTTTTCTTGGTTTGTTTAGAAATAGTTATATGGATTTGAAGAAAATAAAATAGTATAGCTGATCAAAATGACAAAAGGGGCCATTTATCCAGCACAGGGCTTACTTAGCTCATTATAGACTATGGTCAAATCATGTCTCCAGAGCAGGACAACTGCTTATTTTAAAAGCCTGAGAAAACACAATTAGACGGCAAGATGGGTATTTCTATTGTCCTGTAGTGTCAGTATCAGAAGACAGATCCATTGTACATACATGTTTTACTTATAAAGGGTGACAAGAAAGTGGGGGGTAGAACAGCATCTAGCTTTGTTTCTGGGTGTACTCAACTAGCTACATTTTTTCCCAAATGCCTACTTCAATTCAACAGACATTCATTAAGTGCTTACTACATTACATGGTGTCATGTTCCCTTAGCTCATTAGAAGTTAACCCTCTTGAGTACATTTGTGCCACACACAGAGTAAGGAAGCATTAGCAATTTGCATTTATTTTGTTTTTTTTTTCATTTTCTTATCTATTATATGTTTTAAAACTGAATTTTTTGTCAGTCAGTAAGAATCTTTTTCCTGCCTGCCCCCCAATAGAAAACAAAAGAAAAACAAAACCTGCATTATGAACTTGCATAGTGAAAACAAAACAAATATACACATTGTCCATATACAAAAGAAAAAAAAGTATATATATTTCATTTGACATTCTTGAGTCTTTCTTTTTTTTTTAATTAAAGCTTTTTATTTGTATAACATATGTATGGGTAATTCCCCAGCATTGATCTTTACAAAGCTTTCCATTACAAATTTTACCCCCAGTCCCCTCCCCTCCCCTAAATGGCAGGAAGTCCATGACATGTTAATAATGTTGAATTACTTGACAAGTTATGCAAGAAAAATTCCTATCTACAAGAAAAAAAAGAAAATCAGAGAAAGGCAACACAATGCAAGCAAATATCAATAGAGATCATGAATATGTTATGTTGTGGTCCATATTTCATATCCCTCTTTCTGGGTGTATATGGTTTTCTTCAGTGAACAACTGGAACTGGTTTGAGACAATTCTTTGTTGCAGAGAACCATGTCCATCAGAATTGATCATCATGTAATACTGTTGTTGCTGTGTATGATGATCTCCTGGTTCTGCTCATTTCACTCAGCATCAGTTCATGCAAGTCTCTCCAGGCCTCACTGAAATCGTCCTGCTGGTTGTTTCTTACAGAGCAATAATATTCCATAACATTCATATACCATAATTTATTCAGCCACTCTCCAGTTGATAGGCATCCCTTCGGTTTCGAGTTTCTAGCCACTACAAAAAGGGCTGCCACAAACATTCTTGCACATGTGGGTCCCTTTCCCTCTTCTAAGATCTCTTTGGGATAAAGGCCCAGTAGAAACACTGTTGGGTCAAAGGGTATGCACAGTTTGATAACTTTTTGAGCATAGCTCCAAATTGCTCTCCAGAATAGTTGGATCCGTTCACAGTTCCACCAACAATGTATTAGTGTCCCAGTTTTCCCACATCCCCTCCAACATTCATCGTTATCTTTTCCTGTCATTTTAGCCAATCTGACAGGTGTGTAATGGTACCTCAGGGTTGTCTTAATTTGCATTTCTCTGATCAATAGTGATTTGGAACAACTTTTCATATGACTAGAGATGGTTTTAATTTCATCATCTGAAAATTGTCTGTTCATATCCCTTGACCATTTATCTATTGAAGAGTGGCTTGAATTCTTATATATATGAGACAATTCTCTATATATTTTAGAAATGAGGCCTTTATCAGAACCATTAAATGTAAAGATGATTTCCCAATTTGATGCTTCCCTCCTAATCTTGTCTGCATTAAGTTTTATTTCTACAGAAACTTTTTAACTTAATATAATCAAAATTATCTATCTGATGTTCAATTAGGAGTTCCAGATCTTCTTTGGACATAAATTTATTCCTTCTCCAGAGGTCTAAGAGGTAAACTATATTATGTTCCTCTAACTTGTTTACAAAATCACTCTTTATATCCAGATCATGAACCCATTTAGATCTTATCTTGGTATGTGGTATTAGGTATGGGTCAAGCCCTAATTTCTTCCACACTAGTTTCCAATTTTCCCAGCAGTTTTTGCCGAATAGTGAGTACTTATCCCAAAAGCTGGGGTCTTTGGGTTTATTAAACACTAAATTGTTAAGGTTATTGCCTAGATTGTCCTGATAACCTATCCTGTACCACTGATCGACTGCTCTATTCCTTAGCCAGTACCAAACAGATGACCGCTGCTTTATAATATAGTTTTAGATCTGGTACAGCAAGGCCACCTTCATCTGCCTTTTTTCTCATTAATCCCCTTGAAATCCTTGACCTTTTGTTTTTCCAAATGAACTTTGCTACTATTTTTTCTAGATCTGTAAAATAATTTCTTGGGAGTTTGATTGGTAATGCACTAAACAAGTAGATTAGTTTGGGTAGTATTGTCATTTTTATTATGTTCGCTCTGCCTACCCATGAGCACTTAATGTTTTTCCAATTGACTAGGACTGATTTTATTTGTGTGGAAAGTGTTTTGTACTTTAGTTCTTATAGTTTCTGACTTTTCCTTGGCAGATAGATTCCCAAATATTTTATCCTATCTGTTATTTGAAATGGAATTTCTTTTTGTATCTCTTGCTGCTGAACTTTGTTGGTAATATATAAAAATGCTGATGATTTATGTGGATTAATTTTTAATCCTGCCACTTTGCTAAAGTTGTGAATTGTTTCTAGTAGTTTTTTAATTGAGTCTCTAGGGTTCTCTAAGTATACCATCATGTCATCTGCAAAGAGAGATAATTTGGTTTCTTCATTACCTACTCTGATTCCTTTTATCTCTTTTTCTTCTCTTATTGCTAAAGCTAACATTTCTAATACAATATTAAACAGTAATGGTGACAGTGGGCAGCCTTGTTTCACTCCTGATGTTATTGGGAATGGTTTTAGTTTGTCTCCATTACATATGATGCTTGCTGATGGTTTTAAATAGATGATACTGATCATTTTAAGGAAAAGCCCATTTATTCCTATACTCTCCAGTGTTTTTAATAGGAAAGGGTGTTGGATTTTATCAAATGCTTTTTCTGCATCTATGGAGATAATCGTATGGTTTTTGATAGTTTGGTTATTAATATAATTAATTATGCTGATTGTTTTCCTAATATTGAACCAGCCCTCCATCCCTGGTATAAATCCTACTTGGTCATAGCGTACTATCCTGGGGATGACTTTCTGTAATGTCATTGCTAATATTTTATTTAAAATTTTTGCATCAATATTCATTAGGGAAATGGGTCTATAGTTTTCTTTCTCTGCTTTCACCCTACCTAGTTTAGCTATCAACACCATACCAGTGTCATAGAAGGAATTTGGTAGTATACCTTCTGTCCCTATTTTCTCAAATAGTTTGTATAGTATTGGAATTAATTGTTCTTTGAATGTTTGGTATAATTCACATGTAAATCTATCTGGCCCTGGAGATTTTTTCTTAGGGAGTTGGTTAATAGCTTGTTCTATTTCTTTTTCTAATATGGGGCTATTTAAATAATTTATATCCTCTTCTGTTAACCTGGGCAATCTATATTTTTGTAGATATTCCTCCATTTCATTTAGATTATCAAACTTACTGGCATAAAGTTGGGCAAAATAACTCCTAATTATTGGTCTAATTTCCTCTTCGTTGGAGGAAAGTTCTCCCTTATCATTCTTGAGACTAACAATTTGATTTTCCTCTTTCCTTTTTCTTATCAAATTAACTAAAGGCTTATCTATTTTGTTGGTTTTTTTCATAGAACCAACTCTTAGTTTTATTTATTAATTCAATAGTTTTCTTATTTTCAATTTTATTAATTTCTCCTTTTACTTTTAGAATTTCCAATTTGGTATTTAATTGAGGGTTTTTAATTTGTTCTTTTTCTAGTTTTTTTTAATAATAAGTCCAATTCGTTGATGTTTTCTTTCTCTATTTTATGCAAGTAAGCATCTAGAGATATAAAATTGCCCCTTATAACCGCTTTGGCCATATCCCACAAATTTTGGTGTGTTGTCTCCTTATTGTCATTCTCCTGGATGAAATTACTGATTGTGTCTATGATTTGCTCTTTC
>JAJPUD010000384.1:258972-295417 GCA_023553655.1 Myrmecobius fasciatus | reverse complement strand
TTCAAGATTTCCTGGAAGATAGTGTTTATATTCTTTTTTTCATCATGACTTTCAGGAAGTCCAATAATTCTTAGATTGTCTCTCCTAGATCTATTTTCCAAGTCAGTTGTTTTTCCTAGGAGATATTTCATATTTTCTTCTAATTTTTCATTTTTTTGTTTTTGTTTGACTGATTCTTGAAGTCTTATTGAGTCATTGACTTGCATTTGTTCAATTCTTATTTTTAAAGTGTTGTTTTCTTCAGTTACCTCTTTAAGCTCCTTTTGTAACTGGCCAATTTGTTCATTGCACTCTTTTTTCCACTTCACTAATTTTATTTTTCAATAAATTGGTGTCTTTATCATATCTCTTTTGGAGGGCTTCTTGCACTGACTTCAGTTTATTTTCCCATTTATCCTCCAACTCTCTTTTGAGATTCTGTATGCAATCTTCCAGAAAGGCCTTTTGAAAAGGGGACCAGTGATGGCCCTTAATCACATCCTCTGAAGTTTTGTCTAAAGGAACCTCAGAATCTGGGGTCAGCCCTTCTCTGTCTCTATAAAAGCTGTCTAGGGTTAGAGCTCTCTTTTGCTTCTTCATTTTGTTTTTTTTAAACAGCATGCATATCTCTTTTAGGTTTAAAAAAACCTCGGATAAAGCTCCTTGCCCTGGGGCAATTTGGGGAATTAATTTAAGGTGCTGGGCCGGTGGGGGCTAGGACTAACCCCGAATTACTCCTTAAAGAAGGCAAGTCTGCCAGAACACCTGCCCCCAATCAGGGCAGAGTGTCCTGAGTACCTCAGATAAACTCCAGGTGTTTAGAGTTTGGAGTTTGGAGTTTGGAGTTTTTGCCACAATGAGCTGAGTCCCACCCTCACTTCTGGCCTACACTACTCTTTATCCCTCTGTCTGAGATAGACAAACCCGATGTGAAGTTCTTCAGAGGTATCAGCAAGCAGTATCCAAGTATTTCTAAATTCGTTGACTTGAAGATCAGTTCAGAGGCTTATTTTATTGTTGATTTGAGAGAAGATCTGAGGAGACACAGAGAGTCACGTTTTCACTCCGCCATCTTGGCTCCACCCCGAGTCTTTCACATCTATATATTTATTTTTCATCTACTTCTTTGTGGAAGTGTTGTCTCCTGATCAAATGTAAGCATGTGATTTATTTAATTTTTGTTTGTGTGTTCCTAGATCTATCCCAGATCCTGCCATATAGCAGATCCTTAACAAATTCTTGTTGACTGATTGATCATTGGCAGTATGGTACAGATGTATACTGCATAAAGAGGAGATTTGGAGGCCAGAAACAGGACTGAAGTTAGCATAACAATGGTCCTAATTGGAGACAGGCTCAGAACCTGAAAGATGGCGAGTGGGAGTTAATACTTCATCAGAGCAAGCAAAATTGAATTTGGGTGATTAAATTCTGAAGCAATTAGAATTAGTTGGATGGCAGGCAGATCCAGAGGATGCAGAGAGACAGAGACAGAGACAGAGACAGATATCAGAATGGGATGAGCCAGAATGGTCAGTAACCCAGGAAACCATGTGGATCCTTGAACTGAGAATTATCCTGGACTGTCTGCCCCACTCACCATATGCTCAGGCAGTGGCAATGTTCCTTCTCTTTCCTAAAGCGGGTAATGCTGCCCTGTGCCAGGACCTACACACAGAGATGGACCAATATTCTCTTTCCTGTTAGCACTTCTATACCTGGCTGCACAGGTTAAATATTAGGTAATTTGTAAATTTAGATTTTTATGAAGCAGCAAAATAATATGCTATATATTGTTCTCTTTATTCCTTGACCAGTTAGATTGCTTTGGCAGGCACAATGTATATGTAAATCTATATGGCAATACTTAATGAATCTTTGATGGTTTCTTTTTTATTTATTTATTTATTTTATTAATACTTTTTATTTGCAAAACATGTATGCGTAATTCCTCAACATTAACCCTTACAAAGCTTTCTGTTACAAATTTCCCCCCTTATTTCCCACCCCTCCCCTAGATGGCAGGATATCCACTACATGTTAATTATGTTAGAATACTTAAGAAATCGAATATATGTATAGTTATTTCCACACATCATTTTTTTGTGCAGGAGAAATCGTATCTACAAGAAAGAATAATCAGATAAAGGAAATACAATGCAAGCAAACATCAATCGAGAGCATGAAAATGTTATGTTGTGGTCCACATTTCACTTCCCTCTCTCTGGGTGTATATGGCTCTCTTCACTGAACAATTGAAACTGGCTTGAAGCATTTCATTGTTGAAGAGAGCCATGTCCGTCAGAATTGATCGTCATGTAGTATTGTTGTTGCCGTGAATGATGATCTCCTGGTTCTGCTCACTTCACTCAGCATCAGTTCATGCAAGTCTCTCCAGGCCTCACTGAAATCGTCCTGCTGGTTGTTTCTTACAGAGCAATAATATTCCATAACATTCATATAACATAATTTATTCAGCCACTCTCCAGTTGATAGGCATCCCTTCGGTTTCGAGTTTCTAGCCACTACAAAAAGGGCTGCCACAAACATTCTTGCACATGTGGGGCCCTTTCCTTCTTTTATGATTTCTTTGGGATATAAGCCCAATAGAAATGCTGCTGGGTCAAAGGGTATGCACAGTTTGATAACTTTTTGAGCAAAGTTCCAAATTGCTCTCCAGAATGTTTGGATCTGTTCACAGTTCCACCAATAATGCATCAGTATCCCAGTCTTCCCCATCCCCTCCAACACCTGTCGTTATCCTTTCCTGTCATTTTAGCCAATCTGACAGGTGTGTAGTGGTACCTCAGAGTTGTCTTAATTTGCATTTCTCTGATCAATAGTGATTTGGAGCACCTTTTCATATGATTACAAATAGTTTTAATTTCATCATCTGAAAATTGCCTGTTCATATCCTTTGACCATTTATCAATTAGAGAATGGCTTGAATTCTTATAAATATGAGACAATTCTCTATATATCTTAGAGATGAGACCTTTAACAGAACCCTGAAATGTAAAGATGATTTCCCAATTTGATGCTTCCCTCCTAATCTTGTCTGCATTAGTTTTGTTTGTACAGAAACTTTTTAACTTAATATAATCAAAATTATCTATCTGGTGTTCAATTAGGAATTCCAAGTCTTCTTTGGACACAAATTTATTCCATCTCCACAGGTCTGAGAGGTAAACTATCCTATGTTCCTCTAATTTGGTTATAATATCACTCTTTATATGTAGATCATAAACCCATTTAGATCTTATCTTGGTGTGTGGTGTTAGGTGTGGGTCCAGCCTTAATTTCTTCCACACTAGTTTCCAATTTTCCAGCAGTTTTTGCCAAATAGTGAGTACTTATCCCAAAAGCTGTGGTCTTTGGGTTTATCAAACACTAAATTGCTAACGTTATTACCTAGATTGTCCTGATATCCTATCCTATGCCACTGATCAACTGCTCTATTTATCAGCCAGTACCAAATGGTTTTGATGACCGCTGGTTTATAATATAGTTTTAGATCTGGTACAGCAAGGCCACTTTCATTTGTCTTTTTTTTTCATTAATTCCCTTGAAATTCTTGACCTTTTGTTCTTCCAAATGAACTTTGCTACTATTTTTTCTAGATCTGTAAAATAATTTCTTGGGAGTTTGATTGGTATGGCACTAAATAAGTAAATTAGTTTGGGTAGTATTGTCATTTTTATTATATTTGCTCGGCCTACCCATGAGCACTTAATGTTTTTCCAATTGACTAGGTTTGATTTTATTTGTGTGGAAAGTGTTTTGTAGTTTAGTTCTTATAGTTTCTGACTTTTTCTTGGCAGATAGATTCCCAAATATCTTATGCTATCATCCGTTATTTTGAATGGAATTTCTTTTTTGTATCTCTTGCTGCTGAACTTTGTTGGTAATATATAAAAATGCTGATGATTTATGTGGATTTATTTTGTATCCTGCCACTTTGCTAAAGTTGTGAATTGTTTCTAGTAGTTTTTTAGTTGAGTCTCTAGGGTTATCTAAGTATACCATCATGTCATCTGCAAAGAGTGATAATTTGGTTTCTTCATTACCTACTCTAATTCCTTTTATCTTTTTTTTCTTCTCTTATTGCCAAAGCTAACATTTCTAATACAATATTAAATAGTAATGATGACAGTGGGCAGCCTTGTTTCACTCCTGATGTTATTGGGAATGGTTCTAGTTTGTCTCCATTACATATGATGCTTGCTGATGGTTTTAAGTAGATGCTACTAGTCATTTTAAGGAAAAGCCCATGTCTTTCTATACTCTCTAGTGTTTTTAATAAGAATGGGTGTTGGATTTTATCAAATGCTTTTTCTGCATCTATGGAGATAATCATATGGTTTTTGTTAGTTTGGTTATTAATATATAATTGATTATGCTGATAGTTTTCTTAATATTGAACCAGCCCTGCATTCCTGGTATAAATCCTACTTGGTCAAGATGTATTATCCTGGAGATAACTTTCTGTAATCTCGTTGCTAAAATCTTACTTAAAATTTTTGCATCAATATTCATTAGGGAAATTGGTCTATAGTTTTCTTTCTCTGTTTTCACCCTACCTAGTTTAGCTATCAGCACCATATCTGTATCATAGAATGAATTTGGTAGTATACCTTCTGTCCCTATTTTTTCAAATAGTTTGTATAGTATTGGAATTAATTGTTCTTTGAATGTTTGGTAGAATTCACATGTAAAACCATCTGGCCCTGGAGATTTTTTCTTAGGGAGTTGATTAATAGCTTCTTTTATTTCTTTTTCTAAAATGGGTCTATTTAAATAATTTATTTCCTGTTCTATTAACCTGGGCAATCTATATTTTTGTAGATATTCCTCCATTTCATTTAGTTTATCAAATTTATTGGCATAATATTGGGCAAAGTAACTCCTAATTATTACTCTAATTTCCTCTTCATTGGAGGAAAGTTCTCCCTTATCATTTTTGAGGCTAACAATTTGATTTTCCTCTTTCCTTTTTCTGATCAAATTAACTAAAGGCTTATATATTTTGTTGGTTTTTTCATAAAAGCAACTCTTAGTTTTATTTATTAATTCAATAGTTTTCTTATTTTCAATTTTATTAATCTCACCTTTTATTTTCAGAATTTTCAAGTTGGTATTTAATTGAGGATTTTTAATTTGCTCCTTTTCTAGTTTTTTTTTAATTGTAACCCTAATTCATTCATCTTCTCTTTCTCTATTTTATGCAAGTAAGCATCTAGAGATATAAAGTTACCCCCTATAACCTCTTTGGCCGTATCCCACAATTTTTGGTATGTTGTCCATTATTGTCATTCTCCTGGATGAAATTAATGATTGTGTCTATAATTTGCTCTTTCACCCATTCATTCTTCAGGATTAGATTATTTAATTTCCAATTAACTTTTGGTCTATTTTCTTCAGGCCTTATATTACATGTGAGTTTTATTGCATCATGATCTGAAAAGGATACATTTACTATTTCTGCTATTCTGCATTTGATTTTGAGGTTTTTATGCCCTAACACACGATCAATTTTTATATAAGTTCCATGAACCCCTGAGAAAAAAGTATACTCCCTTCTATCACCATTCAATTTCCTCCAGAGATCTATCATACCTAACTTTTCTAACATTTTGTTTATCTCCCTAACTTCTTTCTTATTTATTTTGTGGTTTGATTTATCTAATTCTGAGAGAGCAAGGTTGAGATCCCCCACTAGTATAGTTGTACTGTCTATTTCTCCTTGCATCTCTCTTAGTTTCTCCTCTAGGAATTTGGATGCTGTACCACTTGGTGCATATATGTTTAGTATTGATACTGCTTCATTGTCTACAGTACAATTTAGTAAAATATCGTTTCCTTCCTTATCTCTTTTAATTAGATCTATTTTTCCTTTTACTTGATCTGAGATAAGGATTGCTACCCCTGCTTTTTTTTTGTTCACTTGAAGCTTAAAAGATTCTGCTCCAGCCCTTTACCTTCACTCTGTATGTATCTCTGTGTTTTAGATGTGTTTCTTGTAAAGAACATATTGTAGGATTCTGGCTTTTAATCTAGTCTGCTGTCCATTTCCTTTTTATGGGAGAGTTCATCCCATTCACATTCACAGTTAAAATGACTATATCTATATTTCCTGCCATCTTATTTACCCAAAGTTATTTGGTGGTTTCTTTAGTGTATTTTCTTAGTTGCAGATTATGACTATTTACACTTTAATAGTCTGCAAATTGACCATGGCTTGCAAAGTTAATCACCTTCTAGCCAACCTGATGATAATCTTTTCCAAACTTGGTTGTTGTCTTTGGACAACAGCTGTATGATTTGTTGTAAGAACATAAGCTTCTTGATAGTAGGGATTGTCTCATCCATTGTACTTGTACCCCTAATTCCTAGCTCAGGATCTGGTACACAGAAAGTGCTTAATAAGTACTTCTGATTGATGGATTCTTTGATTCTGTTCTTAGGTTAGGACTTGAAGCCTATCCCTTTGGATTGGTAGAACTTGCTGGATCATCTTCATGTTATAATGAATCGCTGGAGTAGGAGTAGTACATGTTGATTATATGACATTGGGCAAATCTAAATTGTGGAATGTCTACCATCCTGCATTGTTAAGAAGAGTTTCCTTTCTTAGAATTTCCTGCACCAATATAATCATAAGACTAGACAAAAAAACAAAAACAAAAACAAAAAAAATCCCCCCAAAACCAAGAAACAAAGAACTTTGACAAAGTCATGTATCTGTGTTTTCAGTTTACAACATTAACTGTGACTGGATCTGGTTTGCTTTACTTATAGGTTATTAGTTTCGATTTTTCAAACCTTATGACATTGTTGCTATGGCCAGGGAATACTTGTTTAATCTGACAGATAGTAGATACCTAGTGCTTAGAAGAAAACAAGGCTGGAAAACAAAGATAAAGAGGTGGCAGAGACTTCAGAAGTTATAAGGAAAGGAAGGCCTAAGAAGGCTAATGGCTTGTTTTTACTTTTCATTGTATGTTCAACATGCATCCCCCACACTTAGCAGAGTCCTGGCACAAAGTAGGTGCTAAGAAATTCTTGTTGACTTTCGTAGAGTCAATAGAGGGATTTGAACTTGGATTCTTTGACTCCAGAACCAGTGCTAGTCCTTCTCTTCCTATAAGATGAAACTCAAATATTGTCTTCTGCATGAAGCCTTTACTTATCCTTTCAACTTCCAATTCCTTCCCTCCCAAATTACCTTATATTGAGCTTTATATATATTTGTATTTAGAAACTTTATGTTCTATATATTTATATATGTATCTGTTGTCTCCTTGTAAATAGGGATTTTTTACATTCCGTCAAGCAGTAAACATTTATTAAACATCTGTTATGTGCCAAGCACCATATCATGTGCCAGGCACTGGGCTAAGCACTGGGGAACATAAAGAGAAGCAACAGATAGTTACTGCCCTCAAGGAGCTTACAATTTAATGGAGGAAACAATAAGCTATATACAGGATGTACAAATAAGCTATATACAGGATAAAGAGGTAATAAATTAAGAGAGAAGGAACTAGAATTAAGAGGAATTGGGAAAGGCTTCCTGCAGAAGTTGTGCTTTTAGTTGGGACTTAGGGGAAGCTAGAGAGGTCAGTAGTCTGGATGGTGAAGGGACAGTGTCCCAGTCGGGGGACAAGGAGAGAAAATGCCCACAGTGGAGATGGCATGCATTGTTTGTGCAACAGCCAAGAGGCCAATGCCACTGTATCACAGAGTATACAGTAAGTGGTAAGGTGTCAGAAGAATGTAAAGGTAGGAGAGGGCTACTTTATGAAGAGTTTTGAAAGCCAAGCAGATGATTTTCTAGTTGACCTTGGAAACTATAGAAAGGTACCAGAGTTTATTGATTAGGGGGGTGGTGACATGATCAGACCTGCACATTAGGAAAATCACTTTAATGACTGAATGAAGGATGAATTGGAGTCAGGGGAGAAACCCAAGGCAGACAGACCCACCAGCAGAATCTTGCAATGGTTTAGTTATGAGGTGATGAACACTTGCACTATAGTGGTCGCCATATCAGAGAAGAGGAGGGAGTATATTCTAGAGATGTTGCAAAGATGAATTTGCCAGGCCATGGCAACATATTGGATATAGGGGGTAGTGAAAGATAGTGAGGACTTCAGAATGAATTGTAGATTGTGAGTCTGAGGGACTGGGAGCATAATATTACAACCTTTATAGTAATAGGAAAGTTAGAAGGGATAGGGGAAAATTTTTTTTTGGGAGGAAAGATAATGAGTAGTGTTTTGCATATGTTGACTTTATAATGTCTACTGGGCATCCAGTTCAAGATATCTGAAAGGTAGTTGAAGATGTGAGATTGGAAGTCATCGGAGAGATTAGGGCAGGAAAGGTGTATTTCAGTATTGTTAACATAGAAATGTTAATTAAACCTAAGAATCATTCTTTGTTCTTGTCCCCCAGTGATTGACTTAGTGTCTGGTACATAGTTGGTGCACTTGTTGATGTATTGATTGATATTACACTACTTCTGCATACCTCCAGAGGATAAAATGAAGAGAAGTGGGTGGAAGGTACAGATAGTTATTTAATCAGCTGTTAAGAAATGACTTCCAAATATCGCAGAGTGGCACAGTCTGCTTTAGGAGGAAGGAGGCTTCTCTCTCCCTGAAAATTTTCAGATGAAAGCTGTTATTACCACTTGTTAAGGATACTGTAGAGGTGGTTTTTGGTTATGTGTGGATCAGATACACTGGTTTCTGAGGGCTTTTCCACCTCAGATTTTTTCCCCCTCTGCTGAGGCAGTTGGGGTTAAGTGACTTGTCCAGAGTCACATAGCCAGGAAGTGTCAAATGTCTGAGACCAAATTTGAACTCAGGTCTAACTGACTTCAGGGATGGTGCTTTATCCACTATGCCACCTAGCTGTCCCTCCAACTCAGATTTTGAGGTCTCTAGAACAATTTGCCTAAAGTGAGAGAATATAAACAAAAAGATAAAGCAGAAGCTGTCCAAGTTTTAGGAAGCCTCATTTAGATCAAAGCCAAGGAAAAATGTAGCAAGGTATCTCCATGAGCAACCAAAGGCAAAGTCTAGAGTTCAAGCAAGCAAATTTCCCTTTCCTGGTGGATGTAAATAGCTTTAGGTTTGGTAATCCATTTCCCCTGGAGAGTGAGCCAAGGTAGGGTTAGAGTCCAGCAGGAGGAAATTCCCAGGAGGCACAGCAGTCAAAACACCTTGATTAATCTCAGTGTTTTCCTAACAGCGATGTCTTCTTTCTGCTTGTGATTTCATTCAGAAAAGCTGACACTCAGGAGAAAACATTTTTTTAAAAAGCAAACAGAGGAATATAAAAAGCAAAATAGTCTGGCACTAATTAGTATTGAGATACATTAGTTTTTATAAAAAATCATTAGCCCTTGAAGTCATCTGTTTATTGAAACAGCACAGTATGATTGTTGTCCTTCCTGATGATCGATTAACAATTTAATCCAGGAGTAGTTTTTAAGCACTTGTCTTGTGCCTGGCACCCACTATATCCTGGGGATACAAACACAAAAAAAGCATTCTGTGCTCTCAGGGAGGTCATAGAGAGATAGGCAGTGTGTTTCTTTATGTCTCTCCATCCATCTCCATCTTCGTATACATTGAATGTATATTTCCACATATGTATATCTGAATGTACATGTTGATATACAATACAAAATGGTTTAGGGAAAGATAGACTGGTAGAGATCAGGAAGAGTTCTTCTAGAAAATAGCATTTGAGCTGAATCTTGAAGTAAGGGATTATCCAAGATACTGATAAGGTACAACCAGTCCAAAAACATCGTGATGGGAGATGGAACACCATTTGTGAGTAACATTGGGATGTCAATTTAAGTAGACAGTGAAGTACAGAAATGTGAGCTAAATGTATAATGAGGCAAGAAAAATAGACTTGGGGCTAGGTTTTAAAAAAACAGAATTTATATTTGATCCTAGAAATGATAGGGGGTTGTTAAGAGTTTTAGTAAAGAAGTGATGTGGTTAGATATGTACTTAAAGAAGATTATTTTGTCAGCTTTGTGGAGGGTGAATTGGAGGAGGGTAGTATTTGAGGCAGAGAGATCAATTAAGAGGTCATTGCAATAGTCCAGGCAAGACATTATGAATGTTTGACTTAAGGAGGTTACTGTGAGTAGAGAGAAATGGACAGATATGTGAATAGAGAGAAAGGGACAGATATGGGAGATGTTATGGAGCAAAAAATATCAAGATTTGACAACTGTTTAGATATCTAAAATGTGAGAAAGTGAAGAGTCAAGGATAAAGTTGTAAAGGTGGAAAACTCTTAAGGATGGTGATATTTGTGAAAGAGAGAAAGTTTGAAAGAAAAGTGAGTTTTAGGGAAATCAGTCTTTCATAAACACCTGTTGTATTCCTGGTCCTTGTGATTGATAGGTACTGGGTATAACAAAGATAAAAATGAAACAATCCTTACTCCTGCCAGTACTGTGATACATAGTAGTTGCTTGATAAATGTTTGTTAATTGATTTTATTCAGGGAAAACAATATGTGCAGAAATAAGTTTACATAAACATAAAAATAAGATGAAAATTATAATGAAAGGAAAAATAATGACTTCTCTTTTGGACATTTGAACTTGAGATGTCTCTGAGGCATCCAGTTTTAATTGTATAACAGGTAATCAGTGATGTGGGGCAGTGGCACAGTGACTGGAGTCCAGCTGGAAGTCCTTCCTGGAATCAGGAAGATTCATCCTTCTGAGTTCAAATCTGACCTCAGACTTTAATTATCTGTGATCTTGAGCAAGTCACTTAATACTGTTTGCCTGACTTTCTTCATCTATGAAATGAACTGGAGAATGAAATGACAAACCATTCCAATGTCTCTACCAAAAAACAAACAAACCCATATAGTGTCACAAAGAGTTGGACATGACTGAAATGACCAAATAAAAACAAAACAACAATGTGGGGATAGATATATAGAGCTGGGGAGTTGACTGTATAGAGAAAATCATTAAACCTATGGATGAGAATGAGAGGAGCATATGAGGGAATATGAAAGGATAAGAGTGCCCAAGACATATCCATAACTAAAGACTATCCATAACTAAAGATAGTCTCTAGTTATGGATCCTGAGGTGGACATAGGACCTACAGAGGAGATTGAGAAGGAATGGTCATATACAAAGAAGGAAAGCCAAAAAGAGGAAAGAGTGTAAGAGGACAGAAAGGTTGATGATGTCAGATGCTTTAAAGAGATAAAGAAGGAAAAGGACTAGATAAAGGCAATAAGATTTGTCAAGAGATCAATGGTAAGTATTGCTTTGCTATATATATGTAACAGGATCCAAATTATACAAATATAAGTTTGTAGTGACCCCAGGCATCAAAGATATCCATCCCTAACCCAGTCTGAATATTTCAAGTTCCTTGATTTCCCTGGAATATAATTTGTAGCTGGAAACTAGAATTCACATTGCTACATGTTCCCTTATTTTTTCCTTGTCTATTCCTTTTGAGAAAATTAGAGACTTCCTGAACTATTTTTGCTCTTAGTTTCTACTCTTTTCTTTTCATTAACCCGTAGTATCTAGTGTCTGTGTGTTCTCCCCATCATTTACCTCATCTTCTTTGCATTGTCTTTCTTAGACCTCTTAGATTTGTATCCTGACCAAGAACTGCTTGTCCTTTCCATTCACATTGCTATGTGTGTTTTCATATTCGAGTATTTCATGAATTGTTCTCCGTCCTCTCTGTTTACAGTGTTTGCTTCAAAGTTTTGTTCATGTCCTATATGCTAGATAATAAAACTAATGTGGACACATTCTGTGTGTGTGTGTGTGTGTGTGTCTACGTCTCTCTCTGTTTCTATTTCTGTTTCTCTCTATATAAACACACACATTCATATATACTACACACATTCACATATACTTTGTATATATTTTAAAATACGTAATTTATGCCTATAATACATTGACCTTATAGGCACTAATTATATATTTAATAAAATTATAAATTATATGTCAAATAATTACATATATAAAATTATATATCTAAATTATGTGCATTATTTATATATTTCCCCTACTTCCTTATTTTGTCTATTCTTTGCATTTTTTACAGATTAAAAAAATTGAAGCAGGTATAGATTAAGTGATTTGTTGAGAATCACATAATTTATCTACTGTGCCACCTGACTTGCCCATATTTGACATTTTTGCCTCTGTTTCCTAACTCCTTTGCTCCTCTCCCAGTTAGTATATTATAGCAGCATTTTGCAGGGTTTAAAAAAAATTGCGAAATACCCAGTTACAGCTGTACTAATTTACAACACACCTTTCCCAGGAATATCCTGTTATTAGGTTTGCTTTTGAAACTTCTGAATTTTTAGTGGAAGAAATAGTTTTGTATTACTTGGTGTGCACCTTTCTGGCATTTGGAAGCAAAGACTTTGAAAATATAGATTCTTGGTCCATAAGCTCCTTCCCACAAAAGAAAGCTGATGGCCAGTACCACTAACTGTTGACTCTTGAGTTGCTACATTTTACTCTTCCTCTCTCCCCCCACCCCACAAAGCTGCTGAGGCTTCAAGGATACTACTGATAAGATGTCCTTGAATTGTACAATTTTTAACTCCCTCTGATGAACTACAAACATTTTGTTTTAACATGTTAAAATACAGTCTTTATCAGGATTGGCATATCTCCATAGGGAACGGAAAGCACTTTCCCGAGACTGGCAAAAGCTAGACTTCCCAGGGTGGTAAGTGTTTTCTTCCTCCTGTGCCTATAGTTCTTGTCATTGTTCACTGTCCTTGTCCTCCAGTTCTTATTCCATTATAATATTAATTAATCTCTGTGTGTGTCAGATGAAGGCTGGGAAGTTGGGGCTGATTTGAAGGCTAACAACTCTCCTGAGCTTTCTATAGAGGAGACGAGAAATATGAACACCTGTTAGATATGTGATGGACCCTCAAAATCACAGAATATTAGATTTGGAAGGAATCTTAAAGATTCTCTACATTCTCATTTTGCAGATGAGGAAACTGAGGCCCCAAAAAGTGACATATCTTTTTCAAGATTACTAAGTTGTAGATCCAGGACTGGCTAGAATCTAATTCTTAAGTTCATTGCTCTCTTTATTATATATGATACTCTTATTTCCTACATACAGTTTAATGTGTTGAGAGCAGAAAAGAGCTCATGTACTCCTGGAGAAAATCTTAGTCTCTGTCTCTGCCTGTTAGTAGAGAAAGTCATGTACATAGATACAGATGTAGATAGATATCAGCACTAAAACACTGTCAGGAGGGCACATATTTTAATAACAATAATAATAGCTACCATTTATATAATGTTTTAAGGTTTGCAAAGCACAATATACACATTATTTAATTTTTTCCTCTCAGCACCCTTTGAGGTGGGTGTTCTTATTGTTCCCATTTTCCATTAGGAAACTGAGACATAGAGAAGTGAAGTGACCTGCTCTCAGAATCACATGCTTAATAAATATCTAAAGTGGGATTTGGACTCTTCTTAATTCCAAGGTGAAAACTCTGATTTACTTCATCATCTGTTTCTACCAGTGGTGATGGATGTTCACTTACACTTTTCTCTCAGCTCATGTAGCTAGTGGTATATGTTGGTAAGGTGAATGTCAAAGATTAGGCATCGCTGATTCACCTTTTATGTCATTGAGTGAGAATGCCTTAAAAGTAGAGATTTTATTCTCATCTAAATATCCAGAGCCTCATTTGCAGAAGGAACTTAATAAATGTTTGTTGTTTGATTGAAATTCAAACTTTAGCATCATGTTGAATCCCTTCTTTTTAATTTAAAAAAATTAACAAATTCACATATTTGCGTGTGGAATTAATTATTCACAACCATTAATCAAGCCCTTTAAAACAAAATGATAGTGCTTAGAGTACATAAGGATTCAAGGATCCTTGAAAAAACTTTCAATCTGTCTAGCCACAGACGACTTGCTCAGTTATCCAGTCTGTTGAAAAATGTTGCAAAATAAGGCAGTTGTGATGTCTAGAGAAAGCTCTGGCAAATGACCTCGATTATTTCAGTGAAATGTGAAGCAAGTTTCTCTTGAGAGTGTGGGGGAAGGGGAGCCACAGGAGACTAGAGGAGGGATCACAGTGTTTGGAAGAGCCTCTGTGGTGAAGTGATTAGGAACATATCAAAGTAATGCCTTGCTGCAGTGAATTCTTAGTTGAGCTCATGTAACATAAATTTGTAATAGTCAAGCACTGTTATGTGGTTTTCTTCAGCTCCATTTAGCAACATAAGAATAGGAGAAGAGACAGAGGATGACGGGAATAATTTAGAAGTGGAGCTTTGCAAGACATTCTCAGTGATATGATAAGAGAGCAGAAGACTCCAGTGTAGAAGATAATAGAGTTGAGTTAGTTCACCACGATATGGAGATAGAGAGAGAAAGAAACTATAGTCATTGCAGGGTGATGGTCTGAGAAAGAATGAAGGGGTGAAGAAATTGGTAGTCCTTGTGAATACCAGTAATGTCTGGAAGGCAGAGGAAAAGAGAAACTAATAGGAGATTTTGATCAAATAAAATAATTTTGGGACAAACACTCTTGGATGATGGCAAAAGTAGAAGGATGACCAATTAAGACAGCTCAACCCAAGGGAAGAAATTCCAAAGCTGAGTGGATTAATTCTCCATAGACTAGAAGAAGAATTTCTGGAAGTCTATTTTGGAGGGTGTCATCCCAGGTGACCTGAAGTGGTAAGTCAGTGTTTGGGGGAGATAAATGTTTTGGAATGGATAACCAGATGGGAAAGTAATGCAGTAGTAAATAGGTAAGAGGTGATGAATGTATGCAATAGCCTTATGAGTAGAGGGAAAAAAAAGTTGGATGAAAAAGATGTGGACAAGATTTGATAGTTGATTGGGTATAGAAGATGAGGGAGAGAGGGGTTGAAGATGATTCCAGAGTTTATAAATTGGGTAATTGGAAGAATTATCATTTTCAAACTTCATCAAGGCCTTAGAAGCCATTTAATCCAACCCCCTTATTAAGTAATTGATGACATTGTGACTCAAAGAGCTTAAACATCCAGTGAGAAAACTGGTCCTAGGATTTTCAAATTTCATGTTTTTGTTTTATTTTGTTTTGATGTACCATGATAATGGTGCCTCAGCAGAAACAGGGAATTTAATCAGGTGGGATGGGCTTTGGGAAAAGATGAGCTCTGTTTTCAATGTATTGAGTTTGAGATACCTGTAAATACCTATGAGACAGCTAGCCATGTGGAATGGGAACTCTCCTGCTTTATTTCACTACATTGTGGCTGACAAAGTAAACACTCATTTCCCTTTGGACATAAGGAATGTGATAACAGACCTGTTCAGTGGAGGGAGCAACAGGAGGTAGAAGAAAGAGCACTGATTTTGGAGTCACAGGATTCAGGTTCAAATCTTGGCTATGCCATTTGGAAACTGTGACCTTGGCCAGGGCTCAAGTTTCTTCATTTGCAAAATGAGAGGATTGAATTATATGACATCTCAAATGTCATTTTGATCTAATTCCTAATATCTTTATATTCTAAAAGCAGTTTTGGACCAGAGTTTAGGAAGGACGATAGAATTTGGAGACTGGTATCTGATGGTGTTGAGACTTCACAGTCTCTCCTGATTCAGGTCTTTTGGAAATGAATATGAACATTATTGTTCATATTCAAAAGTTTTTGCTATGGAAAGAATGTTTAAAATGCAACAAATGTATTTGAACAAATATCATTTTAAAAATTCTAACAAATATATATATTTGCTAAAATTATAACAAAGTTGTATGACAAAGATTGCAAATTATATAACACTTGTTACATAATAACAAACATAAAGCAAACATTTGATTTACTTTGCACTTATTTTATAGATTAATAGATTTTTTGAGGTGGAAGGGATTTTAGGAAAATTATGTAATTTAAAACTGCCTTATTTTTATACAAATAGACCTAAAAGGGAAAGTTATTTTCCCAAGATCACAGGGTAAGTAGAGACGCAGAATTAAAATAAAATTTGATTCTCCTGACTTGCCATCTAGGCTGTTTCTACTACAAACAACTTCTTTTGAACTTTTTTTTTTTTTTTTGATGAGGTATCTTAACTAAGGCCCATTCCTAAGTACTTGTATGTAAAAAGGTATTAGTATCTTAGGAAACACTTGTATAAGGTATTAGTTGAACTTCACCAAGAGTTAACACAAAAGGAGTAAAAAAATGTACATAAATTTATACTTAATGAATAAAGAAATAAATTTAAATGAACAAGAAGTGACTAATTGCTTTTTTCTCATTAGATAAGATATTTTAAAATTATGGATATTTTTTGTTTTAAATTAACTTCATTTACAAATATATAACCTTCCTTCTTGCTGTCCCTTGTGACTAAGCAGGAAAGGAAGATTGAATGAATGTATGGATAGATGAATGAGTGAAGAAAGAATTTATTAAGCTTTTACTATGTGCCAAGTATTTTGCTAATCACTGGGGATACAAATACAAAAGTGGAAAGATTCCCTCACTCTGCAGCGAAATGAGAAAGTGGATTTTCTTCTTTCTTCTTTGGGACCAATCTCGATCATTATAATGTACAGAATTTTTTCTCCTTTATATGTTCACAGGATCATAGATTTTTAGCCAGAAGGAACCTTTAAGGCATTCGGGTCCAACACTCTCATTTTATTTATGGTGAACTGGGTAACTCTTCTTCCTGAGTTCAAATCTGGCCTCATACTAGCTTTGTGACCCTGGGCAAATCACTTAACCCTGCTTGCCTCAAGTTTTCTTATCTGTAAAATGAGCTGGAGAAGGAAATGGCAAACTGCACCAGTATCTTTGTCAAGAAAATTACAAATGAGGTTACAAAAAGTCAGATATGACTGAAAAATGATTAAACAACAAAAGAAGTCTGGAAAGGAGTCATATAGCTAGTAAATGTCTATCCCTTATGTCAGACTGCTGAATGTTTGAACCTCAGGTTGTCTGAAAAATCATTTGTTCTGGTCCTGCCAAGGGAAACTGCAAGCTATGACACAATTGCCCACTGCTTAAGCTTTTTAAGTTGATAATTTTGTATGACTTATGCATGTTATAAATATCCAAATGGTCCTTGACAGAAAAAAAGTTTCCCACCTCTACCCTATGTTATATTTGTCTCTCTATTTACATTGTAGCAGGATGGTTATTGTAATCAGGAAACATATTAATTGAAAGAAATAGTAAAAATGGGATACCACAGAATTGAAATTTTATATAATAAAATGGTTAAATTGTAACTTTTTGGGGAGGTGTGTGGCTTTAGGGTACAAATTTTCTAACTAAGAATGGGATAAAGTAAGGAAGTTGTCTTTAAGGGAGGTTTAATCCTTGGCCATCTGCTGTCTGCATCTTACTATAGTCTTTATCCAATTAGAACAGCTCCTTAGGGTGAGGAAGGGGGAGGAGGATATTTGTATTGAACTATGAAAAGAGAAAGAGTTGGGTTATCTGGAAGACTATTTGGGAAAGCAGTAGAAAGAATAATTTTAGTGTGCTAGGTAATATCATTTAGGTATGCTAGAAGTTATGACCAGGTAGGTGTTTTACTGGACTCCTTTGGGTGCTTGCAAAGAAATGCTTACTACCTACCCCATGCATTTCAGTCAAGTATTGAGAGACTCAACACCAGAAACCTGGTAAATTTTTTGGTCATGGTGACTCATAAAACAGATTTAATTCATCATTTAAAAATTCATAAACTGCATTTTTGAGAAAAATAAGCATCTCAGGGAAAAAGCTATTTTTAAAAAATGTCCATATTTTTCTATCTCTAGTTAATAGATTCATAGAAGAGACTTGGAGAACATTTGATTGGAAGTCTCATTTTCCAGATGAGTAAACAGTCACACAGCAAGTTAGTAGTAGATCCAGGACTAGAATTCAAGAACTCTGACATGAAAACCAATGCTCTTTCCACTACATTACACTGTCTCCTTCCATTATTCTTGAGATAACTAAAAATATTACAGCCAGGTAATAGAGCTCAGAATAAAAGGTAAAACTATGTGGTTTCCATTCTGGAGAGCAATTTGGAACTATGCTCAAAAAGTTATTAAGCTGTGCATACCCTTTGATCCAGCAGTGTTTCTTTTGGGCTTATGTCCCAAAGAGATCTTAAAGGAAGGAAAGGGCCCCACATGTGCAAGAATGTTTGTGGCAGCCCTTTTTGTAGTGGCAAGAAACTGGAAACTGAATGGATGTCCATCAACTGGAGAATGGCTGAATAAATTATGGTATATGAATGTTATGTAATATTATTGTTCTATAAGAAATGACCAGCAGGATGATTTCAGAGAGGCCTGGAGAGACTTGCATGAGCTGATGCTGAGTGAAATGAGCAGAACCAGGAGATCATTATACATGGCAACAACAAGACTATATGATGATCAATTCTGATGGACATGGCTCTCTTCAACACTGAAATGTTTCAAACCACTTCTAGTTGTTCAGTTAAGAAAGCCATATGCACCCAGAGAGAGGGATATGAAATGTGGACCACAACATAATATTTTCATGCTCTCTATCGATGTTTGCTTGCATTGGGTTTCCTTTCTCAGATTTTTCTTTCTTGTAGATAACGATTTTTCTTGTGCAGCAAGATAAGTGTGGAAATATGCATACATATATTCGATTTGTCAAGCATTTTAATATAATTAACATGTAGTGGACTTCCTTCCAAAAAGGGGAGGGGAGGGGACTAGGTGGGAAAAATTTGTAACAGGAAACTTTGTAAGGATTAATGTTGAAGAATTACCCTTACATATATTTTGCAAATAAAAAGCTTTAATAAAACAAAACAAACAAACAAACAAACAAACAACAAAAAAAACTATGTAGTTTTGTTTAATGCCTGAGTTTTGAGTGGACTAGTTCTGAAGTATGTTTCAAGTCTCTATTACACCTTCCTTTTTTATTCTCTTTTATGTAACTATGTCTCTTTTTAGACATTTTTTTTTCAAAATTTCCATTTTTGAAAGGGATACCATCTTAACTTATATGACTATATAGAGCTAATAATAAAGTAAAAATATCTCTTCGTTCCCTATCTTCTAAGTTCTGGAAAAAACATGAATTCTTTCCTTTACTTGTCTCTACCGGCCTTCTTGTTCTCTCCTCTCACTTTTTTTTTTCTTTTTCTTTTTTTGAGATTGGACCTTCAATTTCATCTTTATAGGGATCTCCAAATGAGAACACTTTTTTTTTTGCCAATGAAAATGAAAACTTCTTAGGGAATTGTCTTAGGCAATGAGGAATTTGGTTTCCTTGGGGTTACATAGCCAGTATGTGTCAGACAGGACTTGAATCCAGCTCTTCCTGATTGCAGGTTTATGCCCTATCCTTTTTGTCTTGTTGTCCCTAAGGACCATCATTCATTTTTCTTTGAAGCTCTTCAAATCATAATCTGGGCAAGCAGGACACTGTCACTGGAGCTTTGTTTTTAGTTCTAGGACAAACCAGGAACCTGATTCCTTTCTGAGATTTGGTTGGGTGTCTGTTAAATAAAGGGCAGAGGCTCATTGTTGTCAAGTTGATCTTTGCTCCTAGCTAGCCTCAGGAGTCTCCTTTTTGTTTTATTATTCTTGGCTTCTTTTTGATCTAATCTTTTTTTTTCACAGAATTCATAGAACAGGTGTGGATTGTCACATTGCTTCATGAAAGGTTTCTTTAGAAATTGAGGAATACATTTGAATGCAAAGGGTTTTTAACCTGGGGAAATGTGAATTTGTTTTAAAAAATATAACTATTTTAACATAATTGATTTCTTTGTAATCCTATGCATTTTATCTTATATATTTTTAAAAAGGGGCCATAGGCTTCATCAAATTGCCAAAAGGATCTGATACAAAAACTTAAGAACTTCCTGTCTAGTGCTTTAAAATTTTATCTTCAATGGTGTTAAAAATTATTAGTTGTACCTTGTGGAGCATAAAATTATAACCCTTGTACATTGTAAATTTGTAATTTCTTACCTAGAAGAATTCTGTTGTAATTGTAAAATCTGACCTAGAAGATATTTTAAAAGATTTATGTTTTTGTATCTGTTTTTTAATATTGCCTTAATACCTCCTCACTTCCCATATGCCTTTCTTTTTCTCCTTTGGAGAGTCAGCTCATTTAACTAAGAATTTTTTTTAAAGAGTAAAAGACAAGAGAGAGAAAAAACATGTATATAACACACACACATACATACATAATACATATCCTATCAAAACATTGAAAAAATTTACAATTATGCAGTGTTCAGCACAACTCACTTCTGCAAAGGTTTGGGGGAGTATGTTTTCTCATATCTTTTCTTGTATGTCTTCTTTCCATTTATATTGTTGTAGTCATTATATAGATTGTTTTCTCTTTATTCTACATTGGTTTATGCAATCTTTTTGTGCTTCTCTATATTTGTCATTTCTTACAATACATTTCTTACTTTCCCTGAAGTTTTGCTACCACAAATAAAAGCTCCTACAAATATAGTACCCACCTCCTTTTTATTATTATCTCCTTGGAGTAGTGGAATTCCAAGTAGTGGAATTTCTGAGTGAAAGAATATGGATGTGTGGTACAAAGATCACTGGCTCAAATAAATCAAATAAATTAAGGAGATTTCTCAAGGTAAAAGCAGAAAGGAATTTTATTAAGGTCTCAAAGGAAAGGGCATCTCCCTTCCCTACAAGCTAATTAGGCAAGGCAAGTCAGGCCCAGTTAACTGACAAGGATTATTTAGAGGTCTCGGGTAACACTCTCTATAGGCTAGACCTTTGCCCTGATTAATCAGGACAAATGAAGTCACATTCTCAGTCATAAATGAGAAAACATTTCTAACCCAACCATATCTTTAGGATTACTAAATTACTTTATATGGGAACTTCAGTACCAAGGTGGCCTTAACTTAGTTTCACAAAGAAAAGGCCTGTGTGGCCCCACTCCTTGTAAACCATGTGATCTCTGGGGAAAGAAACTCAACGATGCTTGTTTTAACTCTAGTATTTATTGGGAAAAGTTAGAAGACATGTTAATAATGTTTGAAAGTAAATGTGATGTGATTGATATTTAGCACCAAATGATAGGATTGATGGAGGCACCCAATGTTGGGTTCACTCATGTAAAGAATTCACAATAGTCACTCTCTTTGGCAAAAGGTAGGTTTATTTATGAGAACAGGTTACATACAAAATGAAGAGATACAATAGCTACTAGGAATGGTAAATATGAAACAGAGTTGGGAGAGCAACAGGATTACTAAGGAAAAGAATTTGAAAGAATCCATTAAAGGAATATGCCATGAGGTGGGAGTATACATTGATTGGCAGGCTAAATCCACAGAGGAGTTTAGTACCTTATAAGAGAGTTAGCTATAAGAAGGAGAAAAACATCATGATACATGGTGCGGAGATAAGAGGGAAGACACTGCAAAGCAGAATGCAGTGTTGAACTTAACCCAAAAGGAGTTTAGCAAAGATGGGCCATGGACAGATTTATAGGGGAAATTTAACTTTGGGGTTTGACATAACTTGGATATCTGGCTGGACACAGTAAGGTCGAGCTAACCATGACCTTCACAGAGGGTGGGACTACAAGGCTGAACTGATCCTTATCAGTTACCTTCCCTGCTTTTGCCTCAGGAAGTCTCTGCCAGCCCTAGCTAGTGACACAGGACTTTAAGTATTGTAATAATGAATATGTTTGTGGGGAAGCTATTCACTAGTACTAACCAGAAGCAAAGCTTAATCTTATTTGTATTTATCTTGTGTTTTCATCATTTTGGACTCAATATGTTCAAAACAAATTTCATATCTCTCCTTTTCTCCATCACTAAACTAGTGCTTTCCCCACCTTTCCTGTTTGTCATGAATTATCCTATTTTCTTAGACTTGAGATTTTAGAATAATTTTTGATTTCTTTTTCCTCTCCACATTCCATTTTGATCGCCAAGTCTCATTGATTATTCTTTCAAAATGCTTCTGTAATTCATTACTTATTCTCTATTCCACTATTACCATCATAAAAATAGATGCTTTTTGAGGCTTTGAGGCTTTTAAAGCATTATATAGATAGATAGATATGGATCCTTATCTATCTATCTATCTATCTATCTATCTATCTATCTATCTATCTATCTATCTATCTATATCATTTTGTTGATAATAGTGATGGGGGTCCCCAGGCTGGTGTCACAGGTTTTGTGAAAGAATTTGCAGTCCCAATCTCTAAGTGAGGTCTTTGGCAGGAGGTTTAGAGGCAAAGTGACTTGTCCATAATCATATAGTTAATAGATGGAGGAGGCTGGCATTAAACTCAGGTCACCCCTTACTCCATATTTGGTACACTTTTCACTTTTATCATGTGGCCCTTTTTTCTATAAAAGCCCTTTTCTGAATGACCTGAATTACTGCTTAAGTCTCTCACTCTAAATCTCTTCCTATTCCCATATAACTAATCTTAAACTGCTTTCATTTTCTCATCAGCCTGATGGAGAATCTATAATGGCTTCAAATTGTCTTATTCCATCAAGTTTAAGCTCACCTACATAGTTTTCAAAATTCTCTCTTATCTGATGCCACCCCTTCTATTTCCCACCAGTCCCTAACAAGAAATCAGTGCTTTTAGTGTATCTATTCCTCACCCTTAGTCCACAGTATTCATTCCAAATTCATTGTGGTTGAATTTACCATCTCTGCCCTGCCTCCCCTTTGTTCATCTTGATTGATTGGCCTTTTTACTAGAATACTAAAACTTCTCCTTGAGCATTCTTGCCCTCCTCCCCCTTCTTTTAAATTACCTTTTGTTTACCACCACTTAAAACTTGATTATACACATTTATTTATTGCTGAAACTATCTGATGAATGCCAGTAGGATTTCTCAGTTGTCCTGTAAGACCAGTAGCTTCGTTTGCCTCCATTCTAACCTTCACAGGGATAGTCTTGGGTGTCATACTAGGCAGTGCCCAAGAAATACTTCCCCCCCCCCCAGATGGGGGTGTGTTTCCAGTTACATGTAAAGGGAGTTTTCAACATTCATCTTTGTAAGATTATCAGTTCCAAATTTTTTTCTTCCTCTCTTCTTTTTTTTCTTAATGCTTTTTATTTACAAAACATATGCATGCATAATTTTTCTACCTTGACTCTTGCAAACCCTTGTGTTCCAAATTTTCTTTCCCCCATTCCTTCCCCTAGATGGCAGGTAATCCAGTATATGTTAAATATGTTAAAATATATATTAAATCACATATATTTATACAATTATCTTGCTGCATAAAAAAATCAGATCAAGAAGGGAAAAAAATGAGAAAGAAAACAAAATGCAAGCAAACAACAACAGAAAGAATAAAAATGCTGTGTTGTGGTCCACACTCAGTTCCCATGGTCCTCTCTCTGAGTGTAGATGATTCTTTTCATATAAGATTATTGGAACTGATCTTAATCATCTCATTGATGAAAAGAGCCATGTCCATCAGAATTGATCATCTTATAATCTTGTTGCTGTGTACAATGGTCTCCTGGTTCAGCTCATTTCACTTAGCATCAGTTCATGTAAGTCTCCCCAGGCCTCTCTAAAATCATCCTGTTGATCATTTCTTATACAGTAATATTCATATACCATAACTTATTCAGCCATTCTCCAACTAATGGGCATCCATTCAATTTCCAGTTTCTTGCCATTATAAAAAGGGCTGCCAAAAACCTTTTTGCACATGTGGGTTCCATTCCCTCCTTTAAGATCTTTTGGGATATAAGCTCAATAGAAACAGTGCTGAATCAAAGAATATACACAGTTTGGTAACTTTCTGAGCATAGTTCCAAATTGTTCTCCAAAATGGTTGGATCTGTTCACAATTCCACCAACAATGTATCAGTGTCCCAGTTTTCCCACATCCTCTCCAACATTCATCATTATCTTTTCCTGTCATCTTAGCCGATCTGACAGGTGTGTAGTGGTATCTCAGAGTGGTCTTAATTTGTATTTCTCTGATCAATAGTGATTTAGAGCACCTTTTCATATGATTAGAAATGTTTTTCACTTTTTCATCTGAAAATTGTCTTCATATCCTTTGATCATTTATCAATTGTATATGGCTTGAATTTTTATAAATTTGAGTAAATTCTCTATATATTTTAGAAATGAGGCCTTTATCCGAACTCTTAAATGTAAAAATGTTTTCCCAGTTTATTGCTTCCCTTCTAATCTTGTCTGCATTAGTTTTGTTGGTACAAAAACTTTTCAAGTTAATATAATCAAAATTATCTATTTGGTATTCATTTATGAGTTCTAGTTCTTCTTTGGTCACAAATTCCTTCCTTGTCCACAGATCTGAGAGGTAAACTATTCTATGTTCTTCTAAGTTACTTATAATATCACTCTTTATATTTAAATCATGGACCCCTTTAGACGTTATCTTGGTATATGGTATTAGGTGTGGATCAATGCCTAGTTTCTGCCATACTAGTTTCCAATTTTCCCAGGAATTTTTGTCAGATAGTGAGTTCTTATACCAAAAGCTGGGGTCTTTTCCTTCTTTCTTCTTTCTCTCTCCTCCAAGACAGCAAGCAATCTGATATAGGTTCTATGTGTACAATCATCCTATTTCCAGGAATATTCTTTTTTTAAAAAAATTTATTAATACTTTTTATTTGCAAAACATATGTATGGGTAATTCCTAAACATTAACCCTTACAAAGCTTTCTGTTACAAATTTTTCCCCCCTACTCCCCACCTCTCCCCTAGATGGCAGGATATCCACTACATGATAATTATGTTAGAATACTTAAGTAATCAAATATATATATATAGTTATTGCATCATTTTTTTTTTGTGCAGGAGAAATCGTATCTACAAGAAAGAATAATCTGATAAAAGAAATACAATGCAAGCAAACCTCAATAGAGAATATGAAAATGCTATGTTGTGGTCCACGTTTCACATCCCTCTCTCTGGGTGTATATGGCTCTCTTCACCGAACAATTGGAACTGGTTTGAAGTATTTCATTGTTGAAGAGAGTCATGTCCATTAGAACTGATCCTCATATAGTATTGTTGTTGCCGTGAATAATGATCTCCTGGTTCTGCTCACTTCATTGAGCATCAGTTCATAGAAGTCTCTCCAGGCCTCTCTGAAATTGTCCTGCTGGTCGTTTCTTACAGAACAATAATATTCCAGAACATTCATATACCATAATTTATTCAGCCACTCTCCAATTGATGGGCATCCATTCAGTTTCCAGTTTCTAGCCACTGCAAAAAGAGCTGCCACAAACATTCTTCCACATGTGGGGCCCTTTCCTCCTTATATGATTTCTTTGGGATATAAGCCCAATAGAAACATTGCTGGGTCAATCCAGGAATATTCTTGATTGACTTTGTGGGAATGGCAGATGAATAGGGGTGGAGGTTGGAGTGGATTTCTGATATTACTCTTTGGTTCCTCTCTATTGACCCATAATTAGAAACAGAGGTGTAGTAGCTGTATTACTGTGCTTGTTTTTCTCCAAATGAAAACAAAGTTTTGTTCTATTTTTAGCCACCTTGATGGGGCCCATTTATAACATGCTTTTAAAATAGTGGCTAAAAAAATGTCTTGAGTGTTTCTTAATGCAGCTGAACTCCTTTATAAATGCTGGCATTAGGTGGCAGGAGTCACAGGACTAACACTTGCCTTTTGTCCAAATGATCGTCCAAGTTATGAAAGGGCTAAAGGAAGCGGCTGCCATGTTAAACTAGATATACTTGCTTGCAGTTATTAATTATTGAAATTAATCTTTAGCAAAACCTGATTTTTTTTAATACTTCAAGAGAATCCTATGAATTAAGTGCCAGCACGTTCCAATACACTGAGCTTACTCCATAGAAGCTAAACCCCTGTTTTCTTGTATCCCATCTATTGATCAGCATGGAAGCAACCTGTACTTCAAGGAAAAAAAAAAGGGAGACAGAGAGTGAGGGAGGGACAAAACAGAGAGAGACTGAGAAAACTAGACATACACGTGCACACATGCACACACGTATAAAAACCTGGTTGCAAGATGGGAAAAGATAGGCAGAAGAAAGCAGCAGAAACTTTGCCAGACAACTAACACAGTGTTGCTATTCTTCCTCCCTCGCTGATTCCTTCCAGTCAGCTTTTCATCCCACAGGAAAACAACAAAGCCTTTTCTTATAGAAGTAGGACATTGACTCCTAGTTAATAATACATATCATTGATCTGTTATTTTTTTTTCCAGAAATATGTCTTCTGATGTTTCTTTTAAAGCAACACATGTCCAGCTATGTAGAAAGCAACATAAAATGTCCTGTGATTGTGAAACACTCAGCAGCTTCATTGTAACATGACTTGGACTCAGACTTTGAGTTCTGGCTCTCCAATGCATATTTGTTCAGTAGCTGTGGGCAACTCTTAATGAATGGAAGAAATCAACTAGCAACAAGAATTTAGTAAGCACCTACTATGTCCAGGCAGTGTGCTAAGCAGCTGAAAATATAATCACTGAGATAATTCCTGTTTTCAATGAGTTTTTCATTTTAACCTTTTTAAGCCTTAATCTCCTCACCTATAAAGTAGGTAGAATAATAATGTTACTTCTCTCACCCTGTTGTTTTGAGGAAAATGCTTTGTAAATTCTTAACACTGTAACTTTTACATTTGGTAGAAAGCAAGATTTATTGGACTCATTTACTAGACTTTCCCAAAATATCTGATCTGTTTTACTTACAACTTTAACCCACAGATAGATTTCAAAGACCCATTGTTATAGAGAGGCTCCAATGTAATTTATTCATTTACTTTATTGTGAGATAAAGTATGCTTTCATCAAAAGGCTCATTCCAAGTACACCAATGAAAATTGTGGCTAAAACTATTCATTTATTCAACAAACATTTATTAGGCTTTCACTGTATATAATTCACCATACTAGGCTTCAGTATATATATCCAAATGTTAAGCAGACCTTTACTTACCAGGGTAGAAGTTCCTCACCATCATTTTCACAAAATAGACTTTTTTTGTGTCTTGATCTACTTTGGCATATTTGACAAAGCCTATGAATAGATTTCTTCTTAGAGTAGTATTTTTAAATATGTAAAAATAAAATACCTAGGATTACAAAGGAAGCCAATTATATTGAAATAATACTTAGCAAAATATACAAAAAGAAAGTTGATGGACTCCAAGTTAAGAACCCCTTTGTTAGTGGATTCACTTGCCTGTTTGTGAACAGAGCCTGTTAAAGATTCCACTTCTTAAAGATCTATTCATTTCTAGTGCATGCCATTTTTTAAAAAATGAAAATGTAGTTTTCATGTTGAAAAAAAAAAGATCAGTTGAATACATAACAGGAAAGCACTAGAAATGGGTATGACTTATGGAAGGCTGGGGTACTGAACAGTGTGTCTCAGTAATTTTTTTCATTCTTGTTCATTTGTTTTAGTTGTGTCCCCATTTAGATTTTTGCTTTTAGTAAAGATAACTGGAACTTCTCCAGTTCATTTTAAAGATGAGAAAACCGAGGCAGACAAGATGAAGTGACTTTTTCAGAGTCATACAGCTAATAAGCATCTAAAGCTGGATTTGAACTCAGATCTTTGTGATTTCAGGTCTGATACTTAATCTACCTAGCCACCCAGCTGCTCTTTACTATGGATCAGTAAAGTTATGATCAGATTTTATGCAAAATTACAATTATTCCAAAAATATAGTTAAAATCTTGCATGGGAATAAACATCTCTCCTTAATTTGCTTTCTTTATGATTTCTGTGGTGATTATGTATTCAGTAAGCTGTGACAAGATAGAATTCTGGAAGTTTTATTAAAATGAAATCAAGAATTTGGAAGGGTGAAATTCAGGTGCAAACTACAAGATTACCAGAGGTTAGTAGAATTTATAAAGTTTGTATTCTTTCTTTAGGATAATGTGAATGGGCTTTCTCCTATTTGTTTTTGCTTCAGAAATTTTTGTTTACTTAAAACATTTATTTGGTAAATAAATGGTGTGTGCTAATACTTTTGAAACTTTGCAAAAAAGGTCCTTTCTACTTCTCTGGATTAGGTCATCCCATCTTCCTTATATTGTTGCCTAATAGTTCTGACTCATTTTCAAGCTTCTCTCTTGTTACCTTCTTAAATTGGCAAAATAGATTTCCTAAAACTTCCTACTTAACACCTCAAACACTCAAACTCCCAAATCCAAAACAAAAAACCTGTCAATGGCTTCCTTTTGTCTTTGAATAAAATGGAAATACCTTAACTTTACATTTAAGATCCTGGAAAATCTGACTCTAGCTTACCTTTCTAGCTTACTTGACTCAAGCTTACTCACAAATGATATCTTCTCCCTATTATTCCCATCATTCTTGAAGTAAATGCCCTCTTCATCTCTTTCTGTTAAAATACTTCATCTTCCTTTAATTATCTGCCTTAGTGGCTTCTCCTTCACAAAGCCTTTCCTCATTTACCCAGCTAAAAGTGATTTCTTTCTTCCTCATTTTTTTAAAAAAGGAAATGGAAGTATGGATTTCTCTTTTGCCTGTCATATTCTGTCTTACTATGATTAGCAATATATGTGTCATATCTACCGTATTTAAGTTTTTTTTAAATCTGCCTATATGCAAAAACTACATAGTATCTTTTATATAATAAACAGATTTTAAATAATTGGATAAATCTTTTAAAATCTCTTTAAATTCTGTTTGCTTAAAAAATTCTGTTTGCTTTTTAAAATTTTTTCTTCCTTTGCTCTTAAATCTTTTTGATATACAGAAAGTTCTCAGAAAAGAGTTCTGAAATTGGAGTCTGTGAATTTCAAATTCAAACTTTTTTCCTATTATTTTTCAATGGAATTAGTTTCCTTTATAATCCTGTGCATCTTAAGTTATGCATTTAAAAACACTATCCCAAGAAGGGTGCCATAGACTTCATTAGATGGCCATAAGAATCTAAGGCACTAAAGAAAGATTAAGAATCCCTGGTCTATTAGAAAGAATGATCTTTCTGTATTTCCTTTTGCATCACATTAATATTAAATTAAATTAAAAATATATTATAGATATATTGGGCAAAGGGAGGATGTGGATCAGTCAGAAGAAGTGCTTTTGCTGGTAAGAGAAAAAAACTGATGACAAAGATACAATATAACTTGTTACATTTTCCTTTGACCCTTTCAGAACTGATTCTGAAGCTCAATGGTGTAATCTGACTTCATATAGTCACATAAATAATATTTAGAATTCCTGTTTTATGAACTAGTCTGTACATAGAAAACACTGTAGTATTCCAAAATTCATAGTGGAAATGCAGCTGAAAGCTTTTACTGAGTTTTGCTATTGAGGAAATTGAGTGTCCTTTTATCCAGTGTCCATTGTCCAGTGTGAAGGAAATAGAAAAGGAATTAGGAAGCCTGCTCTGACATGGAATCTGAAAAACAACCTTTCACATTTAATTTTAGTATGGTAAGTTGCTGATCCAACCAAAGCTGTGAAATCAATATGCCGGCAACTTGGACCTTCACAGCATGGTATAATATTTAGTCTTCTATACTCATTTGTTTGTGCAGTCATTCATTTCAAATAAACAGATGCCTACTTCTGTGCACTGGGGAAATTACCAAGTGTAAATCCCAGGCCTTACGAAATTTGCCATCTAGGAAGGAAGGAAAGAAGAAAGGATATAAGCATTTACTAAGTTCTTTCTGATTCTAAGGCCAACATTCTAGCCGTTGCGCCCTTTAGGAAGGACTCATATAGATACAGAGGAGCATAGTGCAAAATAAGAATTACATGTATAAAAGATGTGAGAAACTTTAATTTTCTTATCTGTAATATAAGGGAGGGGTAGCTGGGCCTGACGATAATGAAGGTTTATATTAGTACTAAAATTCTGGTTTTATAAATATTTATTGAGTACCTACGCTCTTCTGGGGAGCTAGGAGGAGCAGGAGAGAGGATACAAAGATGAATAAGATCCATGTCCTCAAATGGCTTGCAGTTCTTTATAGCTGTGAGATCTGAATGTACTATTGTTACATTTGACCTTTTAAAGAGTTTCAGTGTCCTCAGTGAGCCATACTTAACATTAAATGGCAAGGCAGCATAGCTAATAGGAACTTGGGACATGGCCAATCTGCTAGCAATGAAACTTTCTGTAACATTTCTCTGCTAGGCTGGATACATTGAGAGAATGGATAGTGGTAGATTCTTTAGGTAGTGGCTATGTTTGTGTCATCCAGATTTTCTGGAAGAGTCTAAATTTCAAACATTCCACTCTTCATAATATTTACCACATAGCTACTTAATAAATGCTTGTTGGTTGATTTGTCTCCATAAATCACCAGAATATTCCATAAATTCCTATATTTCAGAAAAAGTAATTGAATGAGTCATTAAGCATTATAATAAAATATGCATAATTCACCAAAGATTAAAGAGTACAAAATGGAGAACCATAGGCTTAAAAAATTATTATTGCTCAGAAAATTGTGAGTATAATAGCGTTCTCTTAGAAGAAAGAGAATGTTAAAGGATTTAAGGAAATGTCTTCATTTTATCTTGGAGAATGGTTTTCTGTTTTTTTTTTTTTTTTTTTTTTTTTAAGAAGTAGAAGAAAGGCATGTAGAATAAGAAGAAAGGAAGGCCTAGAATAAAAGACAAATTATAAAGGGTCTTGAGGCAGAACGGAAACTTAGTCTGTATTATCAGGTTAGAGGGTGGAAGAAGGTGTGACTCAGGAAAAAGGGAAGAGGGACCACTGAATACTTGGATCTAAGATACTATCAGAAAAAGGCCTATCTAGTAGGGGTTGGAGGAATAAGGTAGAAGTGACAGTTGGTGATTTCCTGTTGAAAAAGCATTTAATCAGTATTTGTTGACCTAATGATAGCATTAGATTGATCTCCTATCTTTCTAGAATATATATATGTGTCCGGACCTGCTCACTAGAGGATTTCCATACCAGCCCAAATCTTGATCTTGGTTGAGGAGTGAAGGGGAAGAACTCTCAAAAATGGTCAAACAGGAGGAGTTAATTTATTCAAAGTTCTCTCAGTCTTATATACACTAATACCTTTACATAACTATAGCATACCATGCATGCGCTAACTATATACTGCCCATGCAGGACCACATAAACAACTTGCTATTGTATGCAGATGTCCTTTGCCACTTTAATATAACTCTGCTTTAATTACAACCCAGGTTGATATGCTCCTTAACTTCTCAGGAAGGCCGAGATACCCTCAGGAGTGATGGGGAACCAAACCAGACATGTCAGCAAGGTTACTTTTATTGAAGTAAAGGGTCTTATACTTCACCCATGGCTCCCTACTATTTGTGACCATCTACATATATGTGACAGGAAACCAATGATTTCTGATCATATCATTCCCTCCTTTTCCCCCTGTCTCCCAACCTCTACCTTTTCCCATAAATTCCAGTGGCCTTCTTTTGCATCTAGAATGAAATATAAACTTTTCTATTGGACGCTAATATCTTTTTACAACCTGACTTCTCTGTCTTTAAACTTATTTTAGTCCTCTCCTTACACTCTACAATCCAACTATACTACCTGTCCACTCTTCTATTGGTGATTCTCCCATTTACCAATTCTGTGCTTTTGCATTGGCTAAAAAGCAGGAGTTTTCCCCTTTGCCTCTTGGAATCCTTGAATTTCCTCAAGACTCAGTTCAAACACTGTCTTCTACATGAAGCTTTTTCTGATCCCCATGGCTGCTACTGCTACCCCTCATAAATCTACCTTGTATTAATTTTGTACATGTTGTGCATATACTTATATAGTATACATACTCTTATTTTTATATTGTTTCCCCAATTAGAATGTGAGTTCTTTAAGGGCAAGTATTGTCTTTATACTCCCAGCCATAAGCACAGTACCTGAACATCATAAGCACTTGATAGATACTGTTATTAAATGATTGATGGATGATCTTGTTGGACTCAGTGATCATTGAGTCTGCTATCTACTTTTGGTGATTTATGTGAGTATAAATGATGTTGCTGTTAAATGAAAAAGAATGAAAATAATTTATTAAGCACTTACTATGTGACAGCCTGCTAAGTGCTTGAGGGTACAAATAAAAATGAAAATTATTGCACTCAAAAAACTCACATTCTAATGGGGGAGACCATCTATATAGATAAATTGTGGCTAAGAAGGGAGTTAAGGTCTTTAAAGTCACAAAGATGATTAGGAGAACAATAGGACAGCCAACTAACACCATTTTCAGATTAACTGGATTATAATTCTGAGAGAAAAATTATGAGAATTTTGTGAATCAAACTGACTCCATCTTGTAAAACTGACTCCATTTTGAGACACAAGTTTCATTTTCCTGTATATTCCAACTGTTTGTTAGTCATGGGATTAAGTGACATTCTGTTTCACATCAGAAAGGTCTCCCTGCTTTTTCTTCTTTCCTCCCAGTTCTCAAAATTTATTCATCTCCTCTCTCTTTCTCTCTCTCTCTTTGCTTTTTTGCTGAGGCAGTTGAGCTTAAGTGACTTGCCCAGGGTCACATAGCTAGGGAATGTTAAGTGTCTGAGATCAGATTTGAACTCAGGTCCTCCTGACTTCAGGGCTTCTCTATCCATTGCGCCACCTAGCTGTCCCTCATCTCTCTTCCAATTCAGAAAACCACTAATATTTTCTTCAATCGGAAATCAGATTACCCAACCTTGTGTCCTAGTTTATATACTGTTAATTGTTGTACATAAGATTCTGTCTCCCCCTGTATTTGGAGTTCAGTACCACGCTGAAGAGGTTTGGTCTCAATTTGTTATGCAGTTGTCATACATTGCTTAATAAATTGCTTTGCTCAGGAGCTTGAACCTTTGTTTCCTCAGTTTCATATTTTACCCCTCACAGTTCTCAGCATGATGTGAAAAGGAGTGGTATAAAATGGCCCAGATGAAGATGAGTGATTCCAATACATATATAGTCAAGTGGTTTAGCTCCCTCCAGACATGATCTCCAATTGATCCAGTTTTGAATGGTAGAAAGGTACCATGTAGAAGATCAAAAAATATATAGGAAGATAGGCAGCATGATTCCAGAGTGGATAGATCTGAGATAGCGCTATAGAGTAATTAGTAGAGACTGTGAAGTTTGAGGCAAGGAAACAAAGGTTTTAAGAATGCAGATGATTTTTTTTAATCATCGGTGCATATTAAAGACAGAGGCTTTTGAATAGAGGCTACTTTGGAAAGTGTTCAGTTAGTTAAGATAGTGTATGAAAAAGGAATTTAGATTTCTGGACCTTGGTTTAAAACAGAGGGATAATAATCTCTTGTCCAGGGATGGAATATATCTAGCTTCATTTTTCAATTGAGAAGCAAGGGAAATGAAGAAAACTACATATCTATATCTATCAGATAATAAGAATAAGAATAGCATTAATGACACAAGACAGAAAATTCCAAGAAAGTATTCAACAATGAAATCCATTGCTTCAGGTGTTTATGAAAAAATGCAGAAAGTATGGATAACATGCAAAGTGAAGTACAGGTTATATGCTTTATTATATCATTAAAACTTGATACAATGAAACCAATGACTGGAATATACTCTGAAAAAGAAAGAGAGAGAGACAGAGACAAAGAGACAGAGAGACAAAGACAGACAGAGACATGGCCAGATACTTTAGGAAGATTTGCTTGACAACTAACTGGAAAATTGACTGGAATAGACAAAGACTTGAAGTAGGTAGACCAGCAGGCTACTGGAATTACCCAAGCTTGAGGATCTTGGGAATTTAGAGCCTTTAATTACCAAAGTTCAAATCTCAGTCTCATATGGCTTAGGGATCTCACAAGATAACATGTGTAGCCTCAGGTAAGTCTCTCCTGCTGTCTGGGTCTCAGTTTTTTCATTAGAGAGGGGTTTGGACTAAATGTCTCCTGAGGTCTCTTCCAGCTCTAAATCTTGGTGGATCTAGTGAACACTAGTTGATTTGGGTGATAATGCCTGCAATGCACTCCCTTCCTTTCATACTTAGAATCCTTATCTTTATTCTAAGCAGAGTCCTTTTCCCCCTCTGGCTAGCTTTTATGACTTTCTCCCCTTTATACTTATTTTGCTTATATTCTGTGTTCAGGTAGCCAACTTTGTATAGTCCTTGAAGCTATCCCATCTTCCCATCCCCTCAGGAGGTTTGAAGCCAAAATTCTTTTTTTTTTTGCAATCTGATAAGCATCTTGGTATAGTGCCTGGCAGACAGCAGGTGCTGAATAAATACTTATTTTTAATTTTTTTCTTTTAATATAAACAAGAAATTTTGACAAAGATAGTTTTCTTTTTTATTATAAATTTAAGAAATAACAAACAAATAAATGTTGAAGTAATAAATTATATTTAAACTTGGTTGATTATTTTAAAATGCTGCGATAGGGCAAGATGGAGAAGAATATAAGAATTCATGGATGTTTTGAGAGTTGGCCCTCTCTTGGGCTTCTGATCAACTAGAAGGACCTTTGGGATTCTGCCAATTCACTTGGGCTTTGAGTTTCCCAGTGTTAACACCTCTTATCACTTCTCTTTGAAATGCTAATTAGCTGATTAACCACTGTTGGAAGCTCTTCCGCTTGTCTGATTCTGAAGGGCCACCTCCACCACCCCCAAGGGAGAGATCATTCTCTAGGCTACTGAAAGTAACTGAGTAACATCACTTTTCTGGTCAGATAACAATCTCTCTAAGAGCACTTTAATCTTTGGGTGAAGATTCTCCTTTCCTGTAATAAAGCCTGAAGGATAGATTAATATAACTTATGTATGTTAGTCATAAGGAATTGACTATTAGCAAATTCTTGCCTCTTATCTTTCTTCTCTCTTTTCCTACTTATTCTCCTGCCTTGATGACATCTTCTGTGTTTCAAAATACTTTCCCTTTTTGCTCATGTTTTCCCTGCATTCCCTTATTTCTTTATGATTAGGGATATCAAAATGTGGAGGAGGAAATAGGGTTGATCTCTTTGTTGTAACTCCAAATTATATAACACTGGAAGTAATGGTGAAACCCCTTCTCTCCCCAAATAAGTGCTTTGGTGGTGATTTTGCTTTTGAGAAGGAATAATCATATTCTTTCTAGCCCTGGAACTCTTGACTAGTCACAACTTCTTGGAAACTGTTTCCTCAGTTGTAAAATATGGAAAATGAGTCAGAAGTGGGGTGTAATATTGCTGGGGTATTCAGAGGAAAGCATTACTGGAAGGTAATTACCAAGAAGAAGAGGTGGACCCTCAGGCCATAGGTTTATATTAATATAGCTACTTTCACACACACACATACATATATATATACTAGCCTCAATTCCTCAACTTCCTTCTCTACCGAGGCTATCTCCTCCTTCACTTTTGCTCAAAAATAGGTAAGGGATTTCACAATCCCCCAAAATATTTTATTCTGTTTGAGTAGTGGCCTATAAATTAGAGGAGTAAAGTGAAAAAAGACTAAAAAGAGAAACTAAATGTGGGGAGAACTAAGGTAAATTGAGTGGGTTAATTAGGTGGGTTTTTTTTTTTGTTTGTTTTGTTTTGTTTTGTTTTTTGGCCTTTTAAGAGTCTTAGAAAATGATATACAAGGCCGAATTCCACGATCTTTCAAGGACCTCTCTGGTTTCAGAATACTATGAAATAAAAATGTGTGGTTCAGGAAGAGAAGAGAAAACAAAACAAAACAAGTAAGAGATTTCATTTAATTGGGGCTGGTGCTCCTAGCCTTTAGGCATACAGATAAAAAGAATTTGGCAGGGAATGACTTATTATAAGACCATCATCAGTCAATTAAAGTCAATACCAATTACTGGAATATTAATTAAAATGACAGCTTCCCTAAAGAAAAGCATGTGACTAACTGACATATATTTTTCTCCACGGAGGACTCACAACCTATTCAACCTAGGTGCTTACCAAGTGTATTTAGAAGAAATAAATGCAATGTTTAAAGTTTTGTGAATTTATCAATTAATACTATCATTAAAACCTAGAAACAACTGCCCCCATCCCACTTTATGAATGAATGATAAAGCATTTAAGTACTTATAAGGACCATATACTGTGCCAAGACCTGGGTATACAAAGACAAGTAATCAAAATCCTCACCCTTTGGAAGGGTTTGTCTTCTAATGAGGGAAGACTATACACAAAGGGAAGCTAGGAAATGGAGAAAGGGGGAGGAATGATATTCCTGTGAACAAGAAATGACTGGAAACTCCCTTATGGGAACCCAGCATTTCAGAGACAAAGTTATAATATGTAGAAGAGAAAAATGAGGGGGGTGCTGGTGTTTGGCTTTGAAATGTACCTATTTTTACTTCTAGTATTATCCTTTTAAGGATTTTGCTGTGTCCTTTTCTTTCTTTCTTTCTTTCTTTCTTTCTTTCTTTCTTTCTTTCT
>JAJPUD010000384.1:229204-242478 GCA_023553655.1 Myrmecobius fasciatus | reverse complement strand
TATCTTCATCGCAGCACAAATGGTTTGAATCACATCATTGTTGAAGAGAACCATGTCCATCAAAATTGATCATCGTATAGTCTTGTTGCTGTGTATAATGTTCTCCTGGTTCTGCTGATTTCAATCAGCATCAGTTCATGCAAGTCTCTCCAATCCTCTCTGAAATCCTCCTGTTGGTCATTTCTTACAGAACAATAATATTCCATAACATTCATATACCATAATTTATTCAGCCATTCTCCAATTGATGGGCATCTTTTCAATTTCCAGTTTCTTGCCACTACAAAAAGGGCTGCCACAAACATTTTTGCACATGTGGGTCCCTTTCCCTCCTTAAAAATCTCTTTGGGATATAGGCCCAGTAGAAACACTGCTGGGTCAAAGGGTATGCACTGTTTGATAACTCTTTGAGCATAGCTCCAAATTGCTCTCCAGAATGGTTGGATCCGTTCACAGTTCCACCAACAATGTATCAGTGTCCCAGTTTTCCCACATCCCCTCCAACAGTTATCATTATCATTTCCTGTCATTTTAGCCAATCTGACAGGTGTGTAGTGGTATCTCAGAGTTGTCTTAATTTGCAATGAACATCTAATGAACATCTTAAACCAGATGTCCTGTAGTCATCTTAAACTCAACTTATCTAAAACTGAACTCATTTCCCCCCTAAGCCCTCTTCCTAATTTTCGTATTATTGATTACTGTTGACATCACCATCCTTGCCTGTTATCCACAATAGTACCCTTGTCATCTTCCTTGACTTCACATTCTCACTCCTCCCCCAATCAATTATCAAATCTTATTGATTCTGTCTTTTTAAGCATCTCTCATGTAGGCCACCTCCTCACATTGCTAATCACTTTGGTGTCTCACATTCTCTCACATTGCTATCTCTTTGGTTTGGTTCCTTATCACTTTATATCTGGACTAAGTCCTAGATAAAATACCACCTTTTATAAGAAGGCTTTCCTGATCCCCCAGTGCCATCTCTGTTGGTTCTTTCCAAATTATCCCACATATATCTCATTTGTCATAGTTGTTTTCAGGTGTCCTTGTGTTTATATGTAAAAACAGGGACTATTTTTTGCCTCTTTTGTGTCCCTATTACTTCGTGCAGTTCCTGGAATATATTAGGTATGTATTAAATGCTAATTGACTAACTGATTTTTAGGTCTGATGGTTTGTAGTTACAACTTTATCAGAGTTATTCTTAAGGAGTTACTTTCTTTTTCTGTTTCACAAATTTTGTTTTTTAAGAAATTATTTTCTTTTCCCATTTCACAAATTCTATTTTTCAGGAAATTGTTTTCTTTTTCCATTTTGTCAAATCTATTTTTAAGGAGTTGTATGTTTTTTCCATGTCATTATTTTGTAGTGAATTTTCTTCAGATAATTTCTGTATTCCCTTGTAAAGTTCTCATTTCCTTTCCCCATTTTTCTTCCAGCTCTCTTTTAAGATCTTTTATAGTTTCTTCTAGGAGAGCCTTATGTGATGGGGACCAATTTATATCCCCCTTTGGGTCTTCCTCTGGAGAGGATCTGCATTTAGTCTCCTCAGGGTTTGAAATCTGTTCTTCTCTTTCACCATAACAATATCTATGGTCAGCATTCTCTTTTTACCCATTTTTTCAAAAGATTAAGGTCTGCTTTTAGGGCAGTGGAGCTTGTCCAAGCTTCCTGTATAAGGGGCAGCGCTGTGCTGGGTCAGTGCTGACTCACTCCCAGTGCTGGCTGGGCGTGGACAGCTCCCCTGAGATTCTAGTGTTTCAGGGTTCACTATTTACCTTTTGTGTTTGTGTTGCATGTTTTATAACTCCTCTGCTGATCTACTGGCTTGCATCCTGGGCAGAGCAGCCAACACTGCTGGAGATTCCTCCCAGTAGATTCTCCTGCTTGCAGAGTCCACACTGCCCCAGGTCTGAGCTGCCTGCACTGGAGTCTGTGCTCAGCCTGCTTGCGCTTGGCCAGCCTCCCTGTGTGCTTGATTGAAACAGACCTTTTCTGACGATCTTTGAAATTGTCTTCTGCTGGTAATTTGTTACTCTCCTGATATTTGTGGCTTCTGCCATTCCAAAGCTAATTCAGAGGCTGGATTTGGTAATTAGTGTGAGAGTCATGGGAGAAGGTCAGAAGGAAATGTTGTGATCTCTCAGATGTCTTGGCTCCGCCTCCTTAATTTTTCCAAAGTTGTTGTTGTTGTTGTTGTTGTTGTTGTTTTTTTGGCTGAGGCAATTGGGGTTAAATAACTTGTCCAGGGTCACACAGCTAGGACATGTCAGGGCTGGTGCTCCATCCACTGTGTCACCTAACTGCCTCTCCTAAGTTATTCTTAAAGTTGCACTATGAGAACTAAATTTCTTTACCACCTCTCAAATGTGAAATCTGGTATCTGGAATTGTGGAGAATGAGACATTCTGGAGAAGAGAATGTCCTGGATAGCTTAAGGGTTTTTCCCCTTCAATATTTTAAATATTCATAAAATATGATGAACTAGGTGCCTTTTTTTATTTTGTCTAAGGACCACTGATTTGGAAAGATTAATTTTTAATCTGATTGTAAGGAATCTTTTTGGCTACAGCAACTCCACAGGGCTTAGAGGGATTAGGAATCTGCCTTGGTTTGTGGTCATATATCATACAAAATGTCTTAGTAAAGCCATTATAAATGATGCTACTCTTAAACAGCTTTAGATTACTTACAATCTACCAAGACTATTTAAAGAATTAAAATGCTTGGTTATTCTAAATCTTGACATAATGGTAAGGGAACCAGTTTTAAAGGGTTTCATCACATTTTTCTACCCTTAGCTCTTTTACAAGTCAATCAATCAGTGATTTAATTCAATAAACATTTGTTAAGCACCTACTCTGTACTATTTTAACTAAATCTTCAATTAAGAGAAACCAAGGCACAAAAGTCTACACATAATCTATTTATTAATAAGACTGCAGTTAACTAACAACAGAGGTCAGTGTTCCATATGGTCACAGCATTCTTTTATCTTTTTTTTTTTTTTTTTGGTTTGCTAATTCATAAAGCTTTTTATTTACAAAACATGAGTGACCTTTCAACATTGACCTTTGCAAAAAAACCTTTTTTCCCCCCAAGCTTTTCCTTTCCTTCCCCCCACCCCCCACCCCTAGATGACAGGTAATCTAATACAACAGCATTCTTTTATATGGTCTAATTTTATAAGTTCATTACATAATATCAACTGGTGCCAACTAAACCAACACTATGATTGGTCCATAATGCCCAGGAAAACAGGGACACAGAATTAGTTAATATCCTTGGAAAGTTCCCAACCCCATGTTCCCCTATACAAAAGAAACCCAGTGCTGGGAAAAACAATTCATGGTAAAGTATAATCATCTTCCATTCGTCTTCTTTATCTCTTTTAAGAAGCAAATTTGCTCAAAGTCTCTATCAAGTTTCATACTGCCAAGGTCTATACAAAATATTTCTAGCTCTAAACTTTTAGAAAGTGGTCATAGTGGTTATTAATGTTTCCCTTCCTTCCTTCCTTCCTTCCTTCCTTCCTTCCTTCCTTCCTTCCTCCCTTCCTCCCTTCCTCCCTTCCTCCCTTCCTCCCTTCCTCCCTTCCTCCCTTCCTCCCTTCCTCCCTTCCTCCCTTCCTCCCTTCCTCCCTTCCTCCCTCCCTCCCTCCCTCCCTCCCTCCCTCCCAGGGTCACACAGCTAGGGAATGTTAAGTGTCTGGGACCAGATTTGAACTCAGGTCCTCCTGACTTCAGGGCTAGTGCTCTGTCCACTGTGCCACCTAGCTGCCCCTAATCTGTTTTATTAACAATTTCTCCATCACTTTCTTAAGTATAGACAATCAATAAAACAATAAATCAAGGTCTGATTTGTAGTTTGTCACCTTCTGAAGCATGAATGCTCACATTGATTGTATCATAATCATCTACCTAAAGAGTCACAGTTGAATTCTAAAAATCTGTGACATAGAACAATATCATCAAAATATTTGTTTTACAGATTTAATAAAATTCTTTATTTATATGAAATATCATCTTTAACTGCAAATCTGTCTACAAAAATGTTCCCTTTAATTTTCTGCTTTCCTTCTAATCTTGCCTACATTTTTTGTAATTTAATATTTATTTATATATTTTATTAAAGCTTTTAATTTTCAATACATATACATGGATAATTTTCAACATTCACCCTTGCAAAACCTTGTGTGCCAAATTTTTTCCCCTCTTTTCCTTCATCCTTTCTCCCCTAGTCGGTGACCAATCCAATATATGTTAAACATGTGCAATTCTTCTACACATATTTCCATAATTATCATGTTTGGGCATTAGGCATTTAAAAATATCTATTTGGTCTTTTCTGTTGTTGATGGCTAAGCCAAAGTCTTTTGGGTGATTATAGGTCTTTTACAGGATACTCCACAGTGTGTTGGAGTTTGATGCGGTCAACTTAAAATCATTCACCAGATAAACATCTGAAAGATTTTCACCATCCAAGGAGAATCCATCAATATGGACTCTGAGTTGAAGCTCCTCCGTCACAGTGGTGAATCTTTCCAGCAAGTAGATATCTCCCTGTTTTATGCCTTGCTTAATGCTTTTTATTGGCAAATCATTGAATAAGGTTGTTTATATTGTGAGATCTTTTAAGGAATCTATAATTATCTTAATATAAAGATGGGAGATAATTTCTTATAAAAGAGACTGTGTCATTTTTTTCCTACAGGGTTTAATACTTTTTTTGTAGTCAAATAACAATCATCACAGTGGGATTTTTATGGGAGCTGATAAAAATATGGTATGTTTTTACATATTATTTGTGATATCTTACTTTTTCTTTAATAATCCTTATTCAGGACTGATGTTGTTTAAATGGAAAAGTAGATATATAGGTTGATAGTTTTTTATTTTTTGTTTTTTAGGGTCAATATGATCCAAGATTTTTTCCCCTATTTTTAGTATTTACTTTGTAAATTGTGAAATCCCTTAGTGTCCCTACAATAATATCATCTTGAATACAGATTTCCTCTCTATAAATTTGATCCAGTTTAGTTGCTCTTTATGTTAGTACCATTTTTTATTTAGTATCATGTTTTAGTTAGTATTGTTAATCTATAAGCACTTCAAAGACTGCGGTGTTAGGATTTAAATATGCTTTTTCCTCTATTCTTTGATTTGAGAAACAATTGGGGTTATATCACACAGCTAGGAAATATTAAGTGTCTGAGGCCCCATTAGAACTCAGGTCCTCCTGACTCCAGGGCCAGTGCTTTATCCACTGAGCCATCTAACTGCCCCTTTGTACCTCTATCCTTCATGGGGAAAATAATTTAACAAATCTTTTCCATTTTGAAATTTGTTCCAATTTCATCCTTGATTGTCTTTGAGATGATTTTGCTTAGTTGGATATCTTCAAGCTTTTTTTTTTTTTTTTTGACTGGTTTTACCTCTACTTCTCATTGCTTTATGAGGTGATATTGTTCATAAAGGTCCATTAGTCTTTCTTTGTAAGATTTTTACAAATGAATTTATATCCCTAATCTAGTAGGAATAATGTTGCATTTTGGTAGCTTTTGTTTCCCTATTTGGTAAGTAAGTCAGATGATGTTTGCTGACTGAAGTGCTTTCTAGGATCTTTTGGCTTCCTGTTTTAATAATTAATTTAAATAACTAGATAGGGAGAATATTTATTAAATGCTTATTATATGCCAGGCAATGTGTTAAGCATTCAGAATACAAATACAAGCAAACAAGATAGCCTTTGCCTCAGAGAGTTTATATTCTAGTGGGAAAAGACATCACATAAAAGGAAATTAGAATGGGGAGGGAGAGTGTTATATGTAGAGAGAGATAGTTTGTAGATATCTTTAAAGTGGTATGGAAAACATGGTTCCAGGCAAAAGCTCACCTATCAGAGCTAGGGGAAACTGGTTTGACTTCTGGATGAAATATTTTTATTGATGTTGAAGTTATTGGTGTTATCTCTTTTACATTTTTGATTTTTCAATTGCTTGTTCAAATAATTCAGAGTTAAATCTTAATTATCAATTTTTCTTATTACTATTTATTCTTGTTTATTATAAATTTTGGTTTTTCCCTCTGGCAAGTTGATAGTTTTACCATTCACTGGCAATTGTCATGAAATTATCAAATTGCATGTTAATTGATTTAGAGGGTCTTATCCAATTTTTCATAGGATTTCTTTACCACTTTGTTTTCTACAAGATTGGCACTTAAGTTGCATTATTTTCATGGTGAACTTTTTACACTGCTTCTCATTAGAACTTCAGTATATGATGACCAGAGAGCCCAATTTTGTGTAGTTTTAGGCATATGATAGAACACATTCTACCAAATCCTTTCTTTGCTTCTCCCAGAAGAAATTGAGAGCCATCTTCCACATAGTTATGATTGCCTTCTTTTTTCCTCCAGAATGATATGATTCATCCTTTCTAGCAATGGGACCACTTTTTTGGTCATTGGACCAGGAGTTTATAATGAAAACAGTTAAATTGAAATTTGTTGAATGCCTAGAAATCATATGGCTTTTAGTATATTCTGCTGCCATCTTTGCAGAGAGGGAAGCACAGAACTGAGAATCATTATTTTTTTCTCCCTGCTTCATGGGTTTCCATGGCCCCAAAAATTCTGTTAATAAGTGGTTAGCCTACAGATATTATACCTCTCTGATTAATTCAGCTGGACATTGGAAAATAGTCTTATTTTCAGGGTCATATTGGAAGTTTTTTCTAGCATTATAGAATGTGTGTTCCACTGTTCTTCCAGAACCCAGGGTTCATCTCCACATCAGTAGATATTGGAATAAGACTTTTGTGGAGCATCAAGCGCCTTTTTTTTAAAAAAAATCTTTTGGGGCAGTTAGGTGGTGCAGTGCATACCCTGAGTTCAAATGTGGTCTCAGACACTTAACATTCCCTAGCTGTGTGACCCTGGGCAAGTCACTTAACTTCAATTGCCTCAGGGAAAAAAAATCTTTTTCATTACAATACAGCCAGTTCATGACATATAGTTTTTGAAATGCCAAGGCCATAATTTCAAATTATATATTGCTCAGTAATTGCTCAATGAACACTGCATTTACTTTTGAAAATAAATATTTTTGCTTTTCATGTTAGTGTTGAGCTAGAGACCTCCCAGAGATGTATTTTTTTAAATCCCTGAAAATCATGCATATAAACTTGTTCTTAATGCCTTAATTAAGTGATCATGAATGACAGTGCTACTAAATAGATTTAAGTGACTTACAATCTTCAAAGAATTTGAACAAATGACTATTAGGAGCTTTGATGTCATGTTTAATGAACTTCGAGTTCACCTCCTGTGCTTGCCCTTTTCAAATCCTCTAAAGATGTCTGCTCTACCTTTCAATGTTAGCAAGATTTTCTTACACTTCTGCTTTGGCCTTTCATCAGAAATTTAGAAACCAGGGTATAGGGTGACTCCTGTGGTACAGCTGTAGCTTTGTTCTGTCCCTTGTGTAGTCAGTTTTAGAGACTATATTAAAGTCTTTTACAATCCTTTGACTTAGCTTGTTAAAGTATAATTGTTGTCCTTTCTAGATGGCTGAAGCCTACAGGTTAGAGAGTAATTTCAGCTTTTCCCATTTGTTCCTTCAGGTACTTTTGAGGTAGATACAGCTGTTTGACTCTCTCTATCATGTATCGAGGTATTGCCCTTACACAAACACACACACACACACACACACACAGCTCCTAAACTTTGGTTCAGATGGCAGTTTTCATCTTCTCCTAAGGAGGTGGTTGGTTCTGTTCTTAGTCTCATTTGTCGTTGACCACTGTCAGAAAATGTCTATTGCTTGCTCCCATCAACATTTCTAATTTTTGTTGCTTCTAATTTCTCCCACTCTTTCCCCTCTTCTTTCTGCCTTTTTGTCCCCTTTTATTCTTATCTCTTTTGTCTCCTGTAACTTTCCCTCTGTCTTTTGTGGGGGGAAAATTGGCCATTTATAGGCATTATCTAATGGTCTGAATGCTCCTTTTCATTTAATCATTGAACTGACCAGTAACAAAATAGTGCAAGTAATTTTCTGGCTCTTCTTTGCTATTTTCTGTGTTGCTAGGTGCTCTAAGGGCGTCTGATTTGCCATCAGTTGAGTTGATGATGATGAAGATGATGATGATTTACTTCCTGTTTAGGAATCATTCCAGGTTGCTCGAAGAAGACAGCATAGTGGTGTGATGTTTGTTGTTGTTATTGTTTATTTGTTCATTTTAAAAATTGATAACTGAGATTTTATTGAATTTACTAATATTTATAACAGCCAAGGAAGTCCATCCTCTAGTTACACATCTGGTGGCTTCATTACTCATAATATGTATTTTCTACCTATAATTAACTAGCTTTACCATTATTATATGCTTTTGTTACTATTTAGTAGTAATTTCCCCATTCTGAATCACCATAGCAACATCTCAATATCATCCAATAAAATGTTTGCTTTAGTAGTAAATTAGACATAGTGTTATCTGCAAAATCTTGTCAAAGCTGATACAGATAGGCATGGTTAACTGGCTACTGAGCTTCATGTAGGTTTTCTGTTATATGAAGCTCAGTACCTAGTAAAAACATATGTCTTTCCTAAATTTTTGGTTGTCTTATTATATAGCTTTTTTAATGATCATTTTTTCTGCTGATGGAGTCAGAATGTAAGCTCCTTGAAACTAAAGATTGTTTGATTTTTGTTTTCTCTATATCCAAAATAGTATTTTACATATTGTATGTACTTAGTCAATGTTTTTTGATTGATTGATTGAAGTCTAAGCAGTCTCACCACTGTTATCAGCCTATTGCCCCCTCTAGTTGAGCAGAATATAGTAGATTAATAACTTGTTCCTCCCCTGCCCCCCAGTGACCAAGAAAAATGCTGGGTCTTGATTTCTAGGTCACTGTTCCTTGCCACAGGAGTGTGCAAATAGTATTTACAAATTATATTTATAAGCAATACTTCTGATGAGAGTAGACACTGTTTTAAGCTACCAGCCAACAAGACACGATTTCATCCATTTCCAAATTGTAGTGGTTTATGGGCATGGGGAAGGATACACCTTTAGTGATTACTAACTAGCTGTTTAATGACGTGTATTTTACCGTAGTCTAACCTTTCATTTTATAAATGAGGATCACACAGGTGGTAGGAGTTAGAGTTAGGATTTGAATTAATATGAAAACCTATGTAGAGGACTTAAATCTAAGTCTGTCAAAATATTTCCACTTTACCTTTGTCTTTGTGCCATGAAGATGCTCAGATGGCTTTTTGAAGGATCACAAGTCATGATAAGTCCTTACCCAGCTGGAAAGGCTTTAATTTTGGGCCTAATTTTGAGCCGTCCACCAGTGGTCCAAGATAATCCAGGCCTATCCACACAGAATAATGATTAAAAGTTTTTTTGGTCATAGCTACTCTTGAGACCATTCTGTAAGTTATAATGGAGTTGCTATTTGCCTAGGAGAGACTATATCCTTACATTGATAAAATCATAGATTCTCAAAATTGAACTGTATTTATATGTATGCTATGTATATATTCACTCTCCTTAACAGGAGTTAAGAATATTTATTGACTGATTATCCAGGAAGCAAGTACAAATCTGCTTTTAATTAAACATTTATAAAATGCATGCTGGGGGCATATTGCTGTATTATGCAATGGGTGACACGAAGATAAATAAGAATCTGTACTTGCTTTCATGGAGATTTCACACAGGCATGGGTAACTGCAATGTAAAATGAGAACATATCAAGTAATAATAACACATTTGTTTAGTGCTTTGAAATGTACACAATGATTCTCTCTCAAAAATCATGCCAGGTAGTCAGTGGAAATATGATTTCCATTTTATAATTGAGGAAAGTATGGCTCTGAGAGAGTAAGACATTTGCCCATACTGGCTATAGCAGTTATGGTCTTAAAATTTGAGTATTCAACTTTTATAAGTTAGTGAATTTTAAATGGTATGGAGGAAGTGGCTATTTAAAGGAACTATGTGTTGAAATCCTTCTGTATAATGATGACTTATTTTGGAAATAGTCATTGCTTATCTTATATTTGGCAAGTCTGGATTTTTTTCATAGTGTAATCTGATAGTCTTCAAATGGAAGCAAGCCTGTAGGTAGTCAGCAGCCCCCAAAAGGCTCTCAGACTGTTTTTGTTGCAAGAACTAAGCTTCTTCATGTGGCAAGTTCAGTTTGAAAGCACTTGTCAACACAAGTGAACAGATGCTGTATCATTAATGACAGTATTCAGTTGATCAATTCAGTGAATATTTATGTACCCACAAGATGTATATTAAACTAGTGAGAATGGAAAATGGAGGGGAGAAAAAGGACTTTGCCCATGAACCTTAGCGTGGCACCTGATTGCCTTTAGGATAAAATAAAACATCTCCAACCTGGCATTTAAGGTTCTCTACCGTGTAATTCCTTTCCAGCCTCATATATAGCCAAAATCCTGTTTTTGAAACTGAGCAGGACATCTTTCACCTTATTACATCTGCACAGGCCATCCCTTAACATAACTGAAATTTATTCCTTATCCTCATGGTGTGAATGTTTCTCTAGTTTAAAGTCTAAACTTGAGTGTGACCTTCATGAAACCCTCCTTGATTGCCATTGCCATTCCCCCAAATCAAAATATTCTCTTTTACTTTACGTTTTTCTAGATTGCTCTATGGATTTCTTCTTAACTTACATTATCATGTACCTTAGATCTATTTATGTTTATGTCAAATAATTCTCCACAATTTCTTAAGTTCATTATTATGCAGATTTTTATCTTCAGTTCCCAGCACTAAAATAGATAATATGGGTAAGTGAAAACTGCAAATAATTGCTTCAATGTAATTTTCTCCTATAATTCTAACCCCCTTCCTGCATCTTTCTTTTACTGGATTTGCCAACAAGAAACAAAATTTACTGACTTTCCTTTCATTTTCTTTTTTCCCTTTTGGTGGATGTGTAAATGAGCAACGAAATGAGATAGAGAACAGATTGGAAGGGGGAAGAAGGAAAAGGACTGAATAATTTGCACCCAAAATAATCATCCCCTGAGGTTCAGGCCTGTTTATTTAAGAACATATCAGGTCCTACATCAGGCAGCTAGTGGAAGGGAGAAAAAAAACAGGACAAAACTGTTGTGATCAAGTTTGATCTCTAGGGCCTTAAATTGATTGCCAAGACCTTTTTTTGAGTCCTTATAAGTCAGAGAAAGTTGTTCAAACCTGAAGTTGGTTTGAAGAAAAATTCCAAATAAATAAATGTGTTTTAGGGGCAAATTGGTTTGTCCCAAGTTAATGAAAACAGACAGAGAGAACCTTAAAAGTAATTGATACTTTTATAGATAGGAAGTACCATGCAGCAGCAACCTTTAGCTTAAGACTCCCCCTTCACCCCCCAGTGACTATTTGTAAATGAAAACTGGTAAAGGTTTGAAGATCAGGTCAGATTTGCAAATATTTGCAGTATTTTGGGTAGTGAATTGAATAATTTAGCTTATCTGTATGTTGAAAATATTCCTTTCAGAGTTCTTCTTCACTACCGGGGTTGGGCTGGGGAATGGATCACTTTTCTTTCCATCTCCACTAATGTTGTTGACTAAGCTTCTTTTTCCACCTCCTCCATTCCCAACTTCTATTATAAAACCTGCTCTGATAGTAGGGGCTTTGAGGCTAATAGTTCAAGGACCTTACTGTCATGCCCTCTGGGAAAGCAGAAAGATAAAGAGCCCAATTATTACATATTCAATTTCTGATTTAAGGGCAGTGATGGGGGAGGGGAGGAAGGGAAAAATTCTATTTAATTTTAAACTCAATTGCTTATCCCCTGCACTTGATCTTTATGGGATAAGCATTCAATTGCTTCCATCAGATTTATGCTTCTCAGGAAAATCCCCCAAACCTATAGAATGTTCATGATTGTTATGTTTATAGAGTGGCTATAATTATAATTTAATTATTCAGAACCTCATTATCCAGTTTATGGATTTTCTAGGCCTTTTGGATCATTATCTTTCTTCTGCTTTCATTCTGGGTTAGAATCCCTATCAGAATCTAAGTGATCTAGTAGGTGAATAGCAGTCCAGGATCATAGGTGATGGCTTACATTTTTGTAGCACTTTTTTCCTCACAGTAACTGTGTGAAGTTAAGTACTGAATTATTATCTCCAATTTACAAATAAAGGAACTGAAATTCAGATTTAGCAACTTTGCCCAGGGTCATGAAACAAGTGTGCTTCAGAGACCGGACTGAAATGCAAATCTCTAGTCTTTTGACCCATTCACTGAGCTCCCCTAGACCCATTAGACAAGTAAATAATAATAATGTATTTCTGTCAATAAATATTGGAATTGGGGAAAACTTCAAGTAGTGTTCCCTATTGGTTTAGGACTGGAAGGGACTCTCAGGTCATCCAGTACAAATTCTAATGATGAAACTCCATTCAGAGGATGAAGAAACAGGCAAAAAAAGGTTATGTGACATACGTATATGATCACATAACATCTTTCATCTTTATTTTTTAAAAAAAAAACACACAAAACACCTAAATTCCCCAAATAAGCATTACTGTTTGAGTTAAAAACAGAATCACTAATTTTTGGTGTCTCTTCTCTCACTGAACTTTAGCTCAAAGTTCACTTTTTTCTTTCTGGAATCATTCTCCTTTCAAATTCTTTTCTTCTCCTATTTTCCCACCAATAGGCTCATCATATTATGTTGATTACACTTTTCCTTTTATTTCTAGTGCTGTAAACTGAACTTATCTGGCTTAGCTAACTTAGCTAAGTCATATATTCATCCCTGGGTGATGGGATGGGCCAGACATCATTCCAAAGTAGAGATTCTTAACTTAGGGTCTATGAATTTGTTTTTTTTTTTTCTCAAATTTTAATCATTGAATTTCAATATAATTAGCTTCCTTTGTAATTCTATTTATTATATTTTGTGCATTTAAAAATGTTTTTCTGAAGAGTCTATAGGTTCTACTCTACTGCTAAAGGGGCCCAATGACACCTAAAAAGTTGGATCCCTTCTCTAAAGCCATTCATCGATGCCTTCTTGTATCTGTAGCTTTCCTGTGAGGATTTGGACTGGGATTAGCTCTGGCCTATAGGCATAAGGAGCAGGCATGAGGATGGGGGAAGGAAACAGGACAGTAGCATTCTCTGGACTCAATCCAGAATCCAGTCCTGAAAGCTCTTGTGTGTGTGTGTGTGTGTGTGTGTGTGTGTGTGTGTGTGTGTGTGT
>JAJPUD010000384.1:218639-229194 GCA_023553655.1 Myrmecobius fasciatus | reverse complement strand
TGTGTGTGTGTGTGTGTGTGTGTGTGTGTGTGTGTGTGTGTGTGTGTATGAGGCAATAAGGAGGATTCCAGTGAAGTATTTATAAAATTAAAGCTGTGCTGAATCTTAGAAGGTATGAATTTCTTTTATTGGTACATGGTCCTTTTAGTACCCTAAGTCCTCCCCCCAGGGTGTCAACCAGCACATATAGGGAGTAATTGAACTATTTTAGAAAAACAGTCATAGTTTTGGGAGCTCAATAGAGTGTCTTCTGTTTTCCTAGGACAGTGTTTCTGACCAAGGGAAAACATCCATCCACACCCCACTGAGAAGAAGATAAATGTCCACCCATCTCCCCTCTTCTTACCAAACTGATAAATTCTGCACTGAAACAAGAGTTGGAAAGCTCAGACAGGGTAGGGAAACTGGGCAAGGCTGCAGGACCAGACTCCCATTGGCTCAGCACTCAACTGAAGCCACGGTCTCCAAGACACAAGGAAAACTATTTCCTCCTCTTGTTCATCCACTTGGCCCCTCCTTACCCTGACCCTTTGGTGTTCAGTAGAGACAGTAGGATTCAATGCAATTCAAAAAAATTCATTAAATATCTATTATATGACATCACACATATAAAGAATCAAACAGCCTCTGGTAAAGAAAAGCTTTCCTTCTATTGACTGTGAAATTTAAAGTTAGTCTTACTTCTATACTCCTCTCCCAGTCCCCTCTCCTTGTAGTTGCTTTTTGTGCTACCTTTGGGGACCAGCTCTACCTGGTCACATTATCATACCAGGGAAAGGAGGTAGCAGAGCAGTATCTGCTGGGCTCAAGCCAATCAGTGGGTTGCAGAGGTTTGACAAATGAAATTGCTCCGACTCTTAAGAAATTTATAATCTGAGTGCTGAAATGCTATGATTGTTTTACTGGGATGTGTATGCTTTTCTCCAGTCTTAAACTTGGAATTTCCTCATAGATTCAGGGTTCAGTGGGGTATGATGTGTACCATTGTCCTTTTTGGTGATCTCCCTGGTGCCTCTGGAAGCTTAAGTGTCAGAAACGATAGTACTCTAATCTTCTACCCAGTGTCTTCATTGAGCATTATCTACTCCTTACTTTAGAAGCTTGGAAGGCTATTGATTCTGATAATGAAGAAGAGGATAACTGGCTAATTTTAGGGGACAGAAACCTAGTATATTAGGATTCAGAGCTGAAAGGGGCCTAATCCAACCCTATGATTTTGTCTATGCTTAGAGAGAGGAAGTAATTTGTACAGGGTCATATGAGTAATAAGTGACACTATCAGAATTCACATTAGAGTTTTCTAACTACATCCAATGCTCAGTTCACGAATTTCTTTCCTATTCTTATTGATTTTTTTAAACTGAATTTCAGTATCTTGCCCAGGCTAGAACTAAAGAAGGGGCTATTTAGGGGCTTAGTCCCTACTTTGGTCAGCACAAGATATTTGATCTGCTCTGTTTCCCTGCCTGGGCTGATTTGACCCTTTAGACAGCCAGTCTTCTATTTCTTGGAATTCACAATATTAATGCTTGATATAGTTTGGAACACCCAATTGGTTAATCCACTTAGCTCAGAACTCCTAGCTCAAGAGATCCAAAAGTCTGAACATTTCTGAAAGCAGGAATTATTCTAGGCTATCTCAAACTAGCATGGCTTCACAGTGGTTTTTCTTTGACCTCAAAAGCTTGACATTTTCTGGAAGAGTTGAGTGGTTCCCATTCTGAGGGAAGCTTTTCACAGCAACATTACAAGAAGATCTTTGAGAATTGACTTAATTTCACTTTCTTCCTGCTTTTCTAATTAGATTAGTATTTTTGCCTGCTATAACTCTGAAAATCTAAGTAAAACATTTATTGTCATGAACTAAGTAGATTAAAAACCAGCTATTATTCATTGAGGAGGATTGGTTCTAGATTTCTAAATACTAGGTCCTTGCATATTAGTGAGTTTTTTTCAGAGAGTAAGGGAATTCAGAGCTGGAAGAAACCCCATATATTATTTAGCTCAACCTTCTTGTTGAGAATTTTGAGGTGGGGAGGAAAAGAAAAAAAGAGATTCTCTAAGGAAAACCTCAGAAGTATGGAGGCTACGATTCCATGTCTCCTCTCCCTTCTGTCCCCTAGACATTGGTTATGCTATCAATGATTCAGGATGTTTTGGTGTTTGGTTGCTCTATTTGACTGTCCAGCATCTCTTCTCCTTTACTTCATTTTATAGAAATATATAGTTCATGTTTTTAACACAAAGAGTGTCAAAAACCAGCCAATCAGTCTACAATTATTGGGTGCCTCCTATGATCTTGGCATTGTTAGGGTGGGGATCTAAGCACAAAAAATGAAACAGTCCTTACTCACAAGGAGCTCACATTCTGTTATTGTTAAGACCGTTAGATTACTGATTGTCACAAAGAGTATAAGGGATGCAGGTAATATAGTACAGTGGAGAAAGCATAGCCCTGACATCAAAGGACTCAGTCTACATTTGGTCTCTGATACTTATTACCTTTGATGAATTGACCATCTTATAATCTTGTTGCCATGTATGATGATCTCCTGGTTCAGCTCATTTCACTTAGCATCAGTTCATGTAAGTCTCCCCAGGCCTCTCTAAAATCATCTTGCTGACCATTTCTCATAGAACAATAATATTAATATACCATAACTTATTCAGCCATTCTCCAGCTAATGGCTATCCATTCAGTTTCCAGTTTCTAGCCACTACAAAAAGGGCTGCTACAAACATTTTTGCACATATGGGTTCCTTTCCCTCCTTTAAGATCTCTTTGGGATATAAGCCTAGTAGAAAAACTGTTAGGTCAAAGGATATGCACAGTTTGATAACTCTTTGGGTATAGTTCCAAACTGCTTTCTAGAATGGTTGGATCCGTTCACAGTTCCACCAACAATGTATTAGTGTCCCAGCTTTCCCATATCCTCTCCAGCATTCATCGTTATCTTTTCCTGACATCTTAGCCAATCTCAGAAGAGTGTAGTAGTATCTCAGAATTGTCTTAATTTGCATTTCTCTGATCACTGGTGATTGAGAACACCTTTTCATATGACTAGAAATGGTTTTAATTTCTTCATCTGAAAATTGTCTGTTCATATCCTTTGACCATTTATCAATTGGAGAATGGCTTGAATTTTTATAAATTTGAATATATTTTAGAAATGAGACCTTTATCAGAACCCTTAAATGTAAAAATGTTTTCCCAATTTATTGCTTCCCTTCTAATCTTGTCTGAATTAGTTTTGTTTGTACAAAACCTTTTAAACTTATTATAATCAACTTTATTAACTTTTGAGATAATGAATTAATTATGGTTGCCCTACTGCTCAACTCTAAATTACCTAAATACATATGTTTTTCTTTAAGATTAACTCCCTCCCCACAAACATACACACTATCATAAATGCAAGGATTACATGTTTTGTGGAAGATTTTTGGTAAAATCTGGACTTGAGGACAAGATCATAAGGTCTGGACCTGGATGATATCTTAGAGATGATACAGTCTAACCCTTTCATTTTACAGATTAAAAAAGTGAAATTCACAATAGGGAAAGGATTGCCCATTGCAGAGCTAGAATTCAACCCTAGTGCCTTTCCTCTAAACCTGGTCCTCTCCATGACTCATTTAAAGGAATAAAGTGTGTGCATGTGTGGGGTGAGAGTTTGTGTGTTTGAGAGGTATGTATATATGAGAGAGTGAGTGTGAATGTTAGAGAGAGTGAGAGTATGTTGTGAGAGAAAGGCAAAGAAAGAAAAAAAAGACCAAGATAGGAGAAAGACAGAGGGAGGAAAGAAGGGGGGGAGAGAGTAGAAAAATATAGAGAGGGAAGGAGATAGAAACAGAGAGGTGGGGAGGAGAGAGAGATACAGAGACAGAGAGACAGAGACAGAGAGACCAGAGATATGACAAAAAGACAGAATAGTCTCTGAGTAGAAAGAAGACATACTAATGAAGCCATAGCTCATTTAAACTAAAAAATTGAGAAAGAGACAGAGAGAGAGATAAAGAGACACAGAAAAGAGAGATACACAGAAAGAGAGGGAACTGCATTGTCTGTTGCTATGGAGAAGGTTATGATAAGAAGAGCATAATAAGGTTGAAAAAGTTCTGCAACTGGGACAGAAATAACTACCCTTCCCCTGCCAACTCTTTCTTGTACCCCTCACCCTCATGCTGATATATGATCTTCAATAACTTAATGCATGCTGCTGAGGGGAGGAAAGTTTGATACTAGGTTTAAGAAAAATTACATGGAAGATCAAATTTCCTTCTTTTCCCTTTATACATTTGATGACTAGAATATAAGCACAGATTGGAAAAAAGAATAAGCATATTTGGGTGAACAGTCAGCCTGGGAAATTAATTCTGTATTGTGTGGGTGTTTTTTTTTCTTTTCTAGGTTTCATGTGTGTGTTTATAAATTGTATTTATTTTTTATTTGCTGATAAGAGGGAGTAGAAGCTTAGTGGAAGGACCTGACATAGAACAGTTGGGATTTGGTTAATCTGCTTAGAAATACATTAATCGGTGGATCAGATGCTGTCAACAATACTGCCCCTTCTTTTCTCCTTTTGCCTCTCCTCAAATCTCCCCTCAGTTTTATTTGCCAGTTCTTCCTACAGTATCTTCTATCTCTTTCATTTTCAGCTCCGTTTCAGTCTCTTAACAGTGTATTGTTTTTTCATCCTTCTTCAGGTATCTCTTTCATTGTTCATTTGTACCATTTTTTGTCTCTTGTCACATTTTTTCCTGCTGAAAAATTTATCCATTTGCTTTTTGCTGCTGCATCAATCCACTTGTATTTATAGGAAAGCACTTATCAAAAATCAATTTTTTTACATTCAGCAAAGTAAATTATATATTTAAAAGATGATACATTGGATAAATTTGATATTTTTAATTTTTGCTTCATTTTGCTGTCAAGTAGATAGCAGGGGAACCATAATATACAAATGCTACAAAAACCCAGGGAGGGGAGAGATCAAGGAGGGAGCTGTTCAGTAGTTTCAGACATTGAGAAAGGCTGAAATAGATTTCTTTTCCATTGCCTCTTGCATTTTCTCCTTTCATAGAGCCATAGGGAACTAATGCTCAACAGGTTTGAATAATTGTGATATTTAGAATTATTAAATAAGTTTACAGGACTTATCCAAAGTTCATATGAATTTAAGTGCAGAACTTTAGGGCCCCTCATAGTATTTCAGGGGCCTCTAATCACACTATTAATTTAGTAGCAGAACTTGAGAGGAAATTGGGAACTACAACAATAGCCTCACATAGGGGATTTTTGGATTGGTCCTTTATTGCTCCAGATCTTTGGGGGATTATTGAACTGATAGCTACACATTTGCCTCAAATATTTACTGCCGTAATCATTTTTAAAAAGTTCATTACCCTGGGGCAGCTAGGTGGCGCAGTGATTAGAGCACCAGCCCTGAAGTCAGGAGGACCTGAGTTCAAATTTGATCTCAGACACTTCCTAGCTGTGTGACCCTGGGCAAGTCACTTAATCCCAATTGCCTCAGCAAAAAAAAAAAAAAAAAAAAAAAAAAAAAGTTCATTACCATCCAAAGGAACATTATTTATTATGTATAATAAGTATGGAAAAGAAGAACGTTGTGTAGAAAATTGACTTTTTTACTTAAATAGCTTGCTTAAAAAGCAAGACTGGGGTGGGGGAGAAATGATAAATTATAAGGTAAATCTCTTGTGTCATCAGTACTTTTTTATGCTATGTCCAATACAACTTTATTCTAGTGTTCCCTTTTCACCAAAGGAATATGAATTTGACGTTACATAATTGTTTTAAATACTTTTCAGCTGAACTGTGAAGATTTAGCTGATTGATCCCTCTAGTTTGGGTTCAGCAACCAATCAGAGTACAGTACACCCTAGGGGTCTTACTGCCATTTCAAACACGAAACAACTCACTGTGCAAAATTTTAACATTTCCACTTGAGCAGTTCTGTGTGACAAGGCCTGGGGCCCTGAGAAATGCTTACTAATTATCCTTTGTGATGTTTCCAGCCATTTAGTGTATGCCCATCTAGCGGTGAGGAAAAGACATCTGACAGTGGTATATGCTGTATGTCCTACCAAGATCTCAGTGCTTTTTTATTAGGTCATTCTGTGGGGACTTTGTGTAGAGGGGATTAGGACAAAATGATATATTTTTTTAATTGTATTACAAGTAGTGTTAAGACTTTGATATTATAAATCAGATCATCAGGTATTTGTCAGGAACTTATTATTCTTGGGCAGTACCTTACACTGTCTGATGTGGATATGTGAAGAAAGGTCATAGGATTGACCCAATGCTGTGGTTGGCAGAAGATCCAACGTGGCCATGAACTATTGCTAGAAATTTTTCTGGCTTTTCCTTTTTTTTCTGCATATTTATTTGACCTATTCTATCTACACATGCAGACAGAAACCTTTTTCCAGAACAAGAAAGGCGTAGATTAGTTTAGCATGGTCGCTAATTATGAAGTCAGCTTCCTACTCAAAGTTTATGCTTAGAAATCTTGGCTATCTCTGTTTTAGGCAGAGGCAGATTTGATTTTTTAATCATTCTTTACACTCTAGCTCTTGATATCACTTTAGATGTATGCTTTGCAGATTTTACCCTTTACATTGGGATGAATGAGCTCTTGTTAAACTTCAGCTGTGACTTGATTGTGAGAGAAGAAAGATTGGAACTAGTAGGGTAAAGATTACCCAGGGAGGAGACATTTGGGAAGCACTTATCATTTGGGGTATGCAGAGTGTGAGATTTATGAAATAATAAAAGTACTGACTAATTTGGCTATTGATTGGCAGTATTCAGATTGGTACCAGATTAAAAAGGGAGATCTTGGGAACCTCTCTCCCTTCTTTTATTGTCTCCTTTAGAGAATTAGGAATTGCATTTTGCTACATTGGGACAGATGTATGGAATTTTTTTGTTAAAGTTTTTTTTTGCTAACTCTCTGATAGACTTTCTTCTTAGATTCTTGCAGGATTGTCAACCATATCTTGCTTGCCATGTGATAACCAAAGCTTTGTCTCTCTGTTTTCCTTCAGTGAGCTCATCAGCTCTGGTGGTTTCAATTAACATCTCTTTGCAGATGACTTTCAAGTCTACCTTATCCAGACTTCCATCTCTCTGCTGAGACTCTATGTTCCCAGCACTTCTCATGTTTGTATCCTTCTCTCCATACATATCATGATCACTTTAACTCATGCCTTTTCTGTGAGATATAAATAAACCTAAGATATATCCCCCTGTCTCCAAGGAAATTACATTCTAGTTAGGAGAATAATAAGACATAAACATGAAAATGTGAGTAACATTGTAAGATAGCACTAAAAGAGGATTAATGTGTGTTGGTGGAATTGTGAACGGATCCAACCATTCTGGAGAGCAATTTGGGACTATGCTCAAAAAGTTATCAAACTGTGCATACCCTTTGACCCAGCAGTGTTTCTATTGGGCTTATATCCCAAAGAGATCTTAGAGGAGGGAAAGGGACCCACATGTGCAAGAATGTTTGTGGCAGCCCTTTTTGTAGTGGCTAGAAACTGGAAACTGAATGGATGCCCATCAATTGGAGAGTGGCTGAATAAATTATGGTATATGAATGTCATGGAATATTATTGTTCTGTGAGAAATGACCAGCAGGATGATTTCAGAGAGTCCTGGAGAGACTTGCATGAACTGATGCTGAGTGAAATGAGCAGAACCAGGAGATCATTATACACAGCAACAACAATACTATATGATGACCAATTCTGATGGACATGGCTCTCTTCAACAATGAAATGTTTCAAGCCAGTTATAATTGTTCAGTGAAGAAAGCCATATACACTCAGAGAGAGGGATATGAAATGTGGACCACAACATAACATTTTCATGCTCTCTTGATATTTGCTTGCATTGTGTTTCCTTTCTCAGACTTTTTTCTTGTAGATATGATTTTTCTTGCACAACAAGATGTGTAGAAATATGTATACATATATTCGTTTTGTCAAGTATTTTAACATAATTAACATGTAGTGGACTTCCTGCCATCTAGGGGAAGGGTGGGGACTAGGGGGGAAAATTTTGTAATGGAAAGCTTTGCAAGGGTCAATATTGAAGAATTGCCCGTACATATGTTTTGCAAATAAAAGTTTTAATAAAGAAAAAAATACCAAAAAAAGAGGATTAATGTGGCAGAACAAGATTAATTACTCAGTTGTAGGGAAAATATTATTTTTTATGTCATTTGATACTCACAGATTTAGATAGTAAAAAGGGGGCAAAATCAGTTGGTCAACTAAGCACCTTTCATGTACCAAAAACTATGCTAGATCTCAGAGCTACAAAGACCAAAAAATAAAAATTCTCTATTTCCAGGAATTTTATGTTCAGTTAAAAAGAAAGTAAAATAGTACTTACTATATTCCCTAATTGCATACATATTCTGAATCTTCAAATCATATATTTGGAGTTGGAAGGGATCTTGTCTACATGACATTAAGTGAAACAGAACTTTGGCATATGTCTTTTAATCTGATTCATGGAGATGATCTTCTCCTAGTGATTTTATTTCAATTAACCAGGTAATTGCAATATCTTCACTTCATTTTGTGTTCTGCAGACCCAAGTAAAATCTACTTTAATAGGTAATTGAATTGTCATCATTTTAATTATTCCATAAGATAATGTTCAAGTTTTTTTTAATAATGTTAAGAGTTTATGGTTAGTGATTTTTTATACTTAAAAATGTCTGAGTAGAAAGAGAAAAGTGATTTGTTATACATTAAAATATCATCCTTTTCTACTCTTACATGAAATTCTTTCAGGAAATGGGATGGATATAAAGTTCTTTCATTTGAAACCCATTATGATCAGATGGTTGAGGATAAGAAAGATTTCATTTAAGTTAGTTTCATTTTAGATAACCTCTTTCATATTCAGAGAAATAGCCCAAATCTCTTAAGTTGAAATGATGATAATAAAGGATCCTTATTAGTCAGTAATCACCTTATTAATCTCTTGTGTTATAATAAAAGAAAAATACAGAGCTTCAAGGTACCATGAGCTTTTTTTTTTTTTTTAATGCCCAGAACTGGTTGAATTCTTTAAGGCAGTTGTCAAATTCAAGTGGAAATAGGGGTCACTAAACCATACATAATGATTTCTGTGGGCTACATATTGACTTAGAAAACCATTTATAAGCATCATTTCTATGTTTTTGTTGTATTTTTATTTATTTTGTTAAATATTTTCCAATTACATTTTAACCTGGTTCAGGTACAATTGGGAGTATTCTAGGCCAGACTGTGTGCTTGACACCTCTGCTATAAAGGAAATTTTCTGGCAGTCAAACTAAATCCTGAGTTGATTTTTTGACTTCACTCTTTCCCTCTCCCTCATCATTATATCCCATGGTTTTATAATCTCTGCCAAAGAATGCAGAAGTAGGTAGAGAAAGTCTTTTGAAATGGTCCCTCTCTCTCCTTGTTGCTAGTGTTTCCATCATCATTTCTTAATCCAGACTGTGCTGCAGACCTCTGAAATAACCTATATACTGTTAAAATTGTAAGGACATGTAATGTATACATTTTTGTATATTATACAAAATAGGTTTAATAATAAATATTGTTGAAATTAAAAATCATTAGCATGATTTCTGCTGTCCTTAATCACTATTTTTCTTTTGGTCTAAAGATAGAACTTTAAGACATGGAGCAGGCCAGATACTGACTGATTTCTTAACTTTGATTTTATTGTTGTCAGAATAGTTTCTTGCCAGCCTCAGTTTGAAAAGCAATTAAATAAGAGTTTTCACAAATAAATTTTCAACTAACAAGCACTTATTTTTTAAAGAGGGATTCCTTTGATAATTCATTCCCAAAGAGTTTCTTTTTAAAAGATCAATTAATTTCTTTTCTGTCTTTGAATGGTATCTTCAAGAATTGAAGAGTTTTGATGGCTTCTTGTTTTCATTCAACAAAAACCTCTCCATAAAAGAAATACTGCTCTCTTGGTAAACTGTCATCTGTCCCAAACCAGACACCAAACCAAATTTTAACATAATTGGTATCATATCACCAGACAAAACTTGAAGTCTTATCTTCTTTTCAAGTAGATGAACTGAATTCTATTTTATCTTATTTGTCGGAGTAGGCAAATCTGCATAATTTAAATATATTGTGGGGAAGGGAAGATACAAAGCGAAGTGAGTCTTCTGGTGTTTTTTCCCCTATGTGTTAAAAAAATAATCATTTATATTCTGTTAGTACTTATGTTGATCAAAAGAGTACACTAAATAAGATTTTAAATAAAAGACAGTATTTAATGTGACACCATAGAAAAATAAATATCTCCCACTGCCTGCTGTTTGGTGACTAATTACGAAGAGAAGTGAAGACTCTGCTTTGAGTAGGCATAACAAGTAATCCCGGCTACCCAGATGTGTAGTTGGTAGGCTTCACTATCCATATAAGAATTTATGTTGAGACCTCTCATGGGCAATTGTTGAATTAGGGTAGTTATCTTATTTATCAAGTTTTTTTT
>JAJPUD010000384.1:200576-218629 GCA_023553655.1 Myrmecobius fasciatus | reverse complement strand
ATATAGGCCAATCTGGGTGCTTGCTGGGCTACTGTCTAATTCCGGATTCATGATACTGAAAGCTTTTAGGCCCCTGTACCGCAGCAGCATAGCAAAAAAAAATTTGGAACCACAAATAACTAATTAAAATAAAATAGAAAAATACCACCAACAAAAATAAGATGGAAAAAATTTTGGACATATTTTTTAAACCTCTCTCTCTCAAAATTCAGTGATTTTATTCTTCTGGACTTCTTGTCCATAAGCATCATGCATAAGCCACTAAGTTGTCATCCACAGGCCAGGACTACAGCTTTAAGTTTATACAGACTGATTTCAGGCTTGGAGAATTGCACAAGTCACTGGCATTGGCCTGTGTCCCAACTTAGATCTTTCTGGAGAATGTCAAAATGTAGTTCTGCTGTAGTGTGGAAAATCCTTTGTTTTCTCAGGCCTAGTCTTTCTTGCATGAGGCTCTTTCTGCTGTGTAGATAGACATACAGAATACTTCTTGAGACCGAATCTCTTTTAGGAATCTGTTGAGACCTTTCCAGGCTATAAATGTTTATTTCTCAGATAATCCTCCTTGTCAATTGGCACTCTAATTATGACAGGTAAAAAAAACCAATCAGATGTACCTTTCCCTTTTTCTATAACACTTGGTTATCTTTAGCATCATATGGCTTCCCCATGCATACAATGATGGCAAATGAAACAATAAGAGCTTGATGTAACAATAAACTAAGTTCTATGGAGAGTCTCTTGAAAACACCCTTGTCTTCTTCCTTCAGTCCTGGTGTCCAAATTCCAATCCAGACAAAGTCTTGTTTGTATATCCTTGCCTTGGGCTATGACCAGATTCAATCCTCTTTGCCCTTTTTCCCCTCCAATTGCTCCCTCTCCTACCTTCTCCTTCTCCTAAAGCTTTTTAGAGGAAATTTGGAATTTGAGTGCCTCTAGGCAAGCCATATACTTTGCCATATGAATTAAATGTGACAAATAAAGAGGCTGTTGGCTTGCATTATGAATCCATCTAATTCTTTTCTGAAGTCACTTTCTGTTCCTTCAATAGATCACTGCGAGCTGGTATCTAAGTTTCTACAGAAAAGGTAAAACTGTCCTTTAGTCCTTTTGAGGACTTGCAGTACAATGAGTACAAATCAAGGCTTTTTTTCACATATAAAATCAAATGCAAAGGGCTCACACTTGATTGCATAAATGAATAAGACATTTTCCCCCCTTTCTATCTAATTCTACTCACCCACTCCTTACCCCCCAGGAACTTAAGCAGTGCTTCACACTTAAAATGTCACCCTAGAGTTGAGGTTCCTTCAAAAGGGAAAAAAATAGGTGACTAGAGAATTCGCTCTCCTTTCTGGACCTGTGCAGTTAATATATATCATAGTATCAGTGAAGGAAAAAACCCAAATTTGCTCACCACACTGTAGCACTTGTCCTTTTTCAATCCCAGTTCTTGCTTGGTTCTGTAATTCAGTATTGGGCGAGAACATTTTCTGTTTTCTTCAGGAAGCTTGGTCTGGGAATTTTAGATTATCCAGAATATTACTTATTAAATCACACTGCCTGTAGTCACTGCCATTTCTGTGGCTTTGTGGTTCACGGGAAATACTTTGCAGTTATATAGACTTCCCTTCCTCAGCATCAAGTCTGAATCTTTATTATCGTTCTCTTTATTGTCTCTCAGACTTTTTTTACTCTTCATCTCTCAGTTCTGTGTTTGTTTTCTCCACATCATAATGTTTGGCATAGGTGCATGACTTAACCTTTACTTAATCATTTTATGACTCAGCCTAAATGTGGTAGTATTGCTCCAGTAAAAGGACTTATTCTTATACTCCCATTAAGGAGAATTTTTCAGTTACAAAACAATGCCTCTCATTCCTCGTCCATTCCTTCTCTTTTGAAGTTCATTCTATCCAAATTTATCACTCATTCCATATTTGAGTTGTTATATACTGGTCCTTAGGTAATCATCTCCTTTTTCATCAAGGGGTTCACCACCTTAATTCATGAAACTAGGGGACTTTAACATTCATGTTGAAATTCTTTCAAATACTTTTATGCCCCAGTTCTTCAGTCTCTTTACTCCTATTAGCTGTTCCTCTTCACTTCACCTTTACAGAAGGAACCATATTCTTGACGTTGTCATCAATCATAAGAGTTCTGAAATTTCTTCATCTAGTCATAACATCCTGTCATTTCATCTTTCCTTATGCCTTATTCTTCCTAAAATTCCAGCCTTCCCACTTTTCAGTTCTTTCCTAGGCCATCACTCTTGCTCTGGTTTTACATTACTCTCCGTTCTTAATCTTTTAGTTGACCAGATCAACTCTATACTCTTATTTATTTATGAGTTCCTTGCTCCCTTGTCCTATTACTGCTCATACTTTGCCAAACTCTAATCTTGGCTACTATCACTATCTACCTTCTTATACCCTGATTATATTAAAATGGATGGAAAAAGTCTGGCAACTATGCTTATTAATCTTAATATAAATTTTTATTATCTCAATTTTGCATTAATTGAGGTAAAGAAATTCTTTTCTAGTTGAATTTCTAGAAATTTCTTTCTAGTTGATTCTGTATTCCACTTCTTACAACAGTTGTTTCAAACTTTCTCTTGTCTCCTGAAAACTCCCATACTACTTCCTCCCCCAACCATCACAGCTGAAGACTTTGCCTCTTTACTGAGAAAAGAAGTCATTCCATGAACTCCTTCTTCCCCTCTCTTGATCTCACAATTCCTTGACATTCTTCCATATTATTTTTCCTGTTTATTTCAGTCCCTGATAAAGAGGTATCCTTTCTTGTCAAAGCCATTCCCACCACATATGCTCTTGATTTCACCCACATAAATCTCTCTGTCTTTGAATCTCTCATCCTCAGTCCCTCTCTCTTCACTGGTTTCTTCCTTGCTATCTACATATATATTAATATCCTCACTTATCCTAAACTTGCAGTAGATATTACTGTCCTCAAAAACTTTTGTCCTATATTTCCCCAACCTGCCCCAATCAAACTTTTTGAGAAAACTTTCCATGCTTGTTGCCTTTACTTTTCTCCTCTCGCTCTTTTCTAAATCTAGTCCCACACAACTAATTGCTTAATAGACTTTGAACTCGATACCATATAAGCTTCTTAAACTCAGCATATGTGAAACTGAATATATTATCTTCTATCTGCTACAGTTACCCTTCTTTTGAGGGCCCCATCACCCTTTTAGTTATTTGTTGACTTAGTGCTATCCTGATTCTTTGCTCCAACTTTGCGTATTCATTCAATTATCCAATCTTTTCATTTCTATCTTCACTGCATCTGCTCCCTTTTATTCTCTCACAAAGCCACCACTCGAGTTTAGGTCCTTCCGCCTGGATTCTTGAAATAGCCTCCTAATTGCTTTCTCTCCCTCAGTTCTCTCCTCTCTTTAATCCTTCATACAGCTGCTAAATTGATTTTCCATTAAGTACAAATCTGATCATGATACTCCCCTACATAAACTTCAGTGGCTCCCTATTGTCTCTAGGGAAAAATATAATCTCTTCTGTCATTTAAAGCTCATTATAGTCTAACTCCAACTTACTATCTTGTCTTTCTAGATTTTTTTTGTTTATTATTCTCAGTGCACACAGAAGTCCCCGTCAAATTGCTCCTTGTTGATGCTCTTTGTTCATGATGCTCAATGTGTCACATTTCTGTCTTTACACTTGCTGGCTCTCATACCTGGAAACCAATTCTTCCTCATCTCCATCTGTTAAAATGTATAGTTTTCTTCAAGGTTCAGTTAAAACATCACATTCTACTTATTTGCCCCTTATTTAATTTTCTCATCTATTACATCTCTCCTTTCATTATTTTTTCTCTCTTTTGTATATGCCTACATATGCACATATTATTTTTCCCTAGCTAGATGTTAGTTTCTTGAAGGAAGGGACTATCTCACTTTTGTATTAGTATTTCAAGTGTCAAGCACAATGCTTGGCACATAGTAGGTGCTTAATAAGTGCTTATTCAAAATACAAGTCATTTGCAAATTGATAAATGGTCAAAACATATGAATAGGCAGTTTTCAGATGTAGAAATCAGTTATCTATAGTCATATGACAAAATGCTCCAAATTTACTAGAGAGATGCTAATTAAAACATCTTTGAGAAGATACCTCCTCACACTTATCAGATTGACTAATATGACAAAAATGCAAAATGTTGGATGTTATGTGGGAAAACTGGGACTGTTGGTGAAGTTGTGAAATGATCCAGTCCTTCTGGAGAGAAATTTGGAACTATGCCCAAAGAGTTATAAAACTACATTGATACCGTTTGGTCTAGCAATACCATTGCTAGGTCTGTATCCCAAAGACATCCAAAAAAGGAAAAGGATCTATTTGTTTAAAAATATTTTAACAGTTCTTTTTGTGGTGGCTAAGAATTGAAAATTGAAGGGATGCTGATCAATTAGGGAATGGCTAAACAAGCAGTGGCATGTGATTGTAATGGAATATTATTGTGCTATAAGAAATGAAAAGCAGGATAATCTCAGAAAAATCTGGAAAGACTTACATAAACTGATGCAAAGTGGAATGAACAGAACTAAGAGATCGTTGTACATGGTAACAGAAAATTGTTTAATGTCTTAGCTATTCTCAGTAATACAGTAATCCAAGACAAATGAAGTATACTATCTGCCTCCAAAGAAAGAACTAGTATTGTTTCAATGCAGACCGAATCATGCTATTTTAACCTTACTTTCTTTCATTTTTTTCTTTCATTTAAATCTTCTCATACAAAAAGACTAACATGGAAATATTTTACATGATTTAACATGTATAACCTATATCTTATTGCTTACCCTCTCAGAAAATGGGGAGGGGGAAGGAATAGAATTGAAAACTCAAAACTTTAAATGAAAATGTTAAAAAATGAAATATAAAGATGTTTTTATAAATAAAAAATGCTTATTTATTCATTTGTTCATTTCTGTTTCTTACCCTTCAACACAGTTCTCTTGAGTTGAGATTCTATAAATTTCTCCCTGTTTTAAACCTTGGAAACAATTGATAGAAGAAATGAGAACAGTATAATGCTTGTTATAGTTTTAGTTCTTTAGAAGGAATATGGCTCTTTATTTTTTTCTGTCTTTTTCATTTAATGCCAAGGGTCATTCAGTGTTCATCAGCTGATTTAATTTTCTAGGGGAGAAAGTACTAAGAAAATATTCAATCCTGCAGAATGCCACTAGTCTGAGGTCTTAAATTATGCATTTTACATGTAAATATTGCAAATTGTAAGATATTGCAATGAATTTTTAATCCACTGTTTAGCATTAAAATTTAAACTCTTGTCTTGAATTTTAGAGAGTGAATTTTATTCTAAAAGCAAAAGTTTTTAGTTGTCTTCAATAAGCTGGTGTTTTGTTTTTGTTGTATTTTTTTTTCTCAAGCATATAAAATGCAAAAGCACCTAGTTCCTTTCTTCTCTCCCCAAGGAAATTTCGTTTATGCTTAAGGATTTCCCTAGATTTCTCATATAAAATATTTCTATTTAAATAAGGTATTGGAGGGATGGCAGCTATAGGGTGTTTCTTTGTGGAAAAACTGCAGCGTTCACTCTAAATTCATGCTATTGTCTATCTCCTCTTTTACTACAGTTTCCTCTCTTCCCATCCCCCTCCACCAGTCTTCTTAGAAAGGATGATCTTTGTCATTGTTTTTCTGAGTCATGGCACTTTCCTGCAGGAATGTTTCCAGATTTTGAAAACAACTTTTCTGGGGTACTTTCTTTCTTGAAGACAAGATTGGATTTGACCTTGGCAAGATTGTGAAATCTGTTATCCATAGTCTTTCTCCATGTGTGGAGTTCCTCAAATAATTTATTTTTAGATCCTACCCTATTTTAGCTCTTATTGAGTATTTTTTAATTACAGAGGGAATTTTTTGTTACTAGTCATTAAAAGGGACTGGGTACTTGGTTGAAGGTATTATTGTTCCTGTTAATTTTGTCCTCAGGTCTATTCTCAATGCACACCCATAGTGCTTTTTTCATCATCATCTTTGCTTAAAACGTTTAAACCCAATTTCTTCTGTGCCCTAATTAGATTTAACTTCATTTCCTCATTCTTTTCTTTCTCTTCTCTGTGATTGTATACCATCTCTTTAATGTTGCTGCTTTTAATCTTGGACAAGTCACTTCTACCTCTAATGGCCTCAACTTATTCATCTTTTAGATGGGAATATTGGTTTACATCCAATTGAAACTCTCCTTCCAATTCCACATTCTGTGATCTTATGAACTGCAGCAAAGCACAGTAGAAAGAAGGGGGAGACAGGGGAAGGGAATACACTTTTACATAATACCGATTTTGTACTAGGCCCTGGGCTAAACACTTTATAAATATTATCTCATTGGAAAGAGAAGTGGACTTGGAGTTAATACTTAAGCCTCTCTTCCTCATTTTGTTGGGCTTGTGACATTGAGCAAATCATTTACATTTGCTGACCCTTATTTTCCTCTCATATAAATGGAGATGATAACACCTATACTGACAACCTCATAGATTGATTTTAAGGACCAAATGACATAACATTTGAGAAACATTGGTACAACTTTTGGGAATTTGTACATACTATAACATGCTTTGCATTTCATTGATTCCCTGTTATCTAAATTTTTTTCCCTAAAATTCTAATTCCTAAGGATGTTGTTAAAAGTAAGTAAAGTAATATTCTCCTCAATGGGCCTGCTATCAGGCCCTCATTATCACTTCTGTGGTCTGTTGTAATAGTCTTCTAATTGGTCTCCCTGCTTTTCAGTCTCTCCTTTCTCTAGGATTTCTTTTACACAGCTGCCAAAATAATCTTTCAATGACTTAATTTTGACAATGACAGTCTTCTGCTCAGAAAAATTTCCCTGGCATTTAAGAAACCATTTAATCTTTACTTAAGATCTCCCTCCCTCCTTCTACCCACTTCTCTCTTCTCTCTGTCTCTCCTCTTTCTGTTTGTCACTTTCCCCCCCCCTTTTTACCTGTTCTCCTCCAACCCTCTCTTCTACCTCCCTCCTTCCTCTCCTTAGCTTAGAAGCTTCAGCTTTTGCTCTATTATTCCTACCTGATGTGGTTTGTCCTTTCTTTAATAGTCTGGTCTGCATGAGGCTCATTATTTTTCCTATTTCTGGACTTAAAAAAACTCAAACAATCCACCAGTTTTACCCTCTCCTGAAATAAGGATTATAGGTGTGTGTGTTATCACACCAAACCCACTGTATACTTCATCCTTAATTCTGTGTTCCCTTCAACTCACCTCCTCATTTCCTATCTCTGTTCATTTTTACTGTCTGTGTGCCTGAAATGTGCTTCCTCTTTATCCTTGCTTCTTAGAATGATTAATTTTTTTTTATTATTTTCAAAACATACATATGGATAATTTTTTAACATTAATCCTTGCAAAACCTTGTGTTCCAATTTTCCCTCCTCTTACCCCCAACCCTCCCCTAGATGGAAAGTAATGTAATATATGTTAAACATGGTAAAATATATGTTAAATCCAATATATGCATACATATTTATACAATTATCTTACTGCACAAAAAATCAGATCAAAAAGGAAAAATAATGAGAAAGAAAACAAAATTCAAGCAAGCAACAACAAAAAGAGTGAAAATATTATGTTGTAATCCCATAAACAGTTTCCACATTCCTCTCTCTGGGTGAAGATGGCTCTCTTCATCACAAGACCATTAGAACTGGTCTAAATCATCTCATTATTGAAAAGAGCCACGTCCATTAGAATTGATCATCACATGATCTTGTTGCTGTGTACAATGTTCTCTTGGTTCTGCTCATTTCATTTAGCATCAGTTTATGTAGGTTTCTCCAGGTCTCTCTGAAATCATTCTGCTGATCATTTCTTATAGACCAATAACATAGAATGACTAGTTTTACTTTAGGCCTTTCTGAAGGTTTCTTTTATTTACCTATGTGCATGTCATATCACCTAGTAGAATGTGTATTCTTTGGGATGCATTTATGATTCCATTTATACTTTTGTAGCACTAGGACTTGCACATAATGGGCACTTGATAACTTTTGATTTAATTGTGAAGAACTTTGAATTCTTTACAAGAAAAGCATAATGTGAATTCAGGATATTTGTAGTTCTGCTTTCTATAGTCTCTCAGATTTGGTTCTCTCCATTCCTCTGCCCTCTCTCAGTTCTCCCTTCCTAAGGGAATAACTTATTTCCAAAACTCTTTAGTGTCAGGATGTATCTTAAAAATTATTGAGTATATCCAAAAGAACTTTCATTTGTGGAAGTTATATCCAAAAGCATTCTGGCAAATGTTTAACAATTGGCTCTATTTTCAAAATGTATGGAGGACATACTTTTAAGTTTAATTTGTATTTATGCTTTCTCCATTACTTTTTAGTCTAGACAGCCCATAAAACAATTAATCATTTTCCAAAATAAAGAAAAGGAGTAAGAAAAGGAGGACTGTTTTATATACATTTGCAAATAATGTCTGGCTTAAAAGAAGGCAGCTAGTCGCGTATCTGCTTCTGCATTTACAGAGAAATGTATTTGGAAAAAGGAGACACGTTTTAATAGGCAAACAATATCTAAATATTATTATAGAATAGTTTTGTCTTTAAGGATTCCTTGAAAGGATTTTGTATGTAGAACCTAAGGGATCCTAAGACCACAATTTGGGAATCAATTTGATGTCTTAGGTTTGGGTACACGTATATGACTGACTTTGACTTAGTTTTTTCCTTGATGCAGTCAGCCAGTATATTGTGGTGGTGGGTTAATATAGTTCTTCCTACATCAATTAAGGAAAATTCCTCAATTACAGAATTGGGCCTCACTCAGATCCTCAGCATCCCCTCTTCCTTTGATTTATCACCCAATCCAGATCTGGGTTCTTGATATCTACAGCAACCCCGCATCATTCTCCTTTTTTCTTAGGAGTTCTTTTCCTCCTCAGCCCAATTCCTGCCCTTATTCCAGGGGATTTTTGACATTCATTTTGACATTTCTTGAATATTCTTAGAAGTCATAATCTGGATGAATGACCTATTATTATATCACTTATTCTTAAAAATGGAAATGTTATTTTGCAATAGAATGGTGTTCCTGCTGTTTACTAAATGTATTTTTCATGAGCTTCTTCAGAGGAACTCCCTGACTTGTGATAGATAATCTCTAGTTTCTCAATCTGTTTCATACTCCCAAGGGCTGGTTTCTTCTCCAGCAGAAATAACAGCTGATATTAACTTCCAGAGGAACTATCTGTGAGTGAAGAGCTATTCTGTCCATCTTAGCAGGGGACTCTGTATTGTTTAAATGCATCTAATATCATTTGGAGTGCCAACCTTTATTTTTTTATTTTTTTTTTATTTTTTATTTTTTTATTTAGAATATCTGTCTTTAGGATTCTATTATCCCTTATACTTCTCTATAGAATAATGGCTCTTATCTTTGTTGTATTGTGGACCTTCTTTGGCACTTTGGTGAAGACTTTGGGCCCCTTTTCAGAATAATGCTTTTGAATACGTAAAGTAAAATGAAATGTATAAGATTCAAAAGAAGCCAATTACATTGAAATAAAGAGGTAATTTGTTTTCCTATCCAAGTTTATAGATGTCATGAGATCTATCCATGTGTATGGACTGCAACTTAAGAACCCTTGCTTTAGGGTATTTCCTCTTTAACAATTCCTTTTTTTTAAATCTTTTTTTTATGAGCAGTAAGTCACTGGGATTGCTTTGTGTACCTCTGTTTTATACAGGATGTCCCAAAAGTCTTAGTACAGTTTTAAGTTTGAGTGGTGATGATAGTTTTTAGTTTTTATTTTAAATTTTTGGACAACCTGTAGAAGGACCAGAAAAGAATATTGCATTCTAGTTCTCCCAGAATGTTTCGAATTCAAATCCTGCCTTTTTCACTTGTTCTGTATGTTTGATGTGAGCAGGTCATTTCAAGGCCAGGTCAGACAGAGAGAGCCTTTGAAGTTCTTCCAACCATAGATCTTAAGGGAACTTAATTTTCTTCATTTATAACATGAAGGCAGTTGGAGTAAAGTTTCATTTCAGCTCTAAATCTTTGATCCTATGATAACTTTGGACAAGTCACATGAAATCCCAGGCCTATTTAGGTCCTTATAAAGGGGTGACTATAGGGTGAAGCTGTATGTAGAAAATAGGAACTAGGGATAAAAGAAAATTTCTTGTCATTGAATTTAGATCTAGAAGGGATTTTAGAGAGTATTTCCTCTTCTCCTCTCATTTTGTAGAGGAAAAACCTCAGGCACATCAAAGTTGTTATTTGTTTGTCACACAGGGAGTAAAGTACAGAGACAGAATTTAAACTCTGGTCTTCAGGCTTCACCCACTTATCCCTCTTTTGAGTGTTTTTATATAATCATATCTTTTCATGTTTCTGGCTCCTTTCCTCCTGTGGTTCCTAATGCTGGGTATCTGCATTTCTCTTTCCCTGATATAGTGCTTTTTTAAATTACTTACAGAATGCTTATGCATTTCATATTGGGCATTGCTGGAATGTTCCCTTAGAGAAGAAGGAAGGATGGGAGGTAAAAAGCATTTATTAAGCTTCTACTATATTCTAGTCACTGCGTTAATGCTTTACAAATATTATATCATTTGATCCACCTAATAATTTTTGGGAGATGGGTGCTATTATTACCCCCATTTTATAGATAAGGAAGTGGAGGCAAACAGGGTCATTCAGCTAGAAGTATCTGAGGATACTCAGATACTGTAGGATTTGAACTTATTTTTTCTGATCCCGTATCTAGTACTGTGTCCATTATGCCACCTAACGTCCTCTATAGAAGCTAAGTATAGTGGGAAAAATGGTGAATTCAAAGAAATTAAAATCCCATTTCTGTTACTTATGAACTTATGCAGTCATAGCCTCTTTGGGCCTGTTTCCTCACCTGTGAAATGGGAGGGTTGGATTAGGAAAACTTTAATGTTCCTTTCATCTCTGTCTGTGATCCTCTATGAACTTAGAAACAGATTAAAGACAAAATAATTGAATATGATATCCAGGTTGATTATAATAATAGCAGTGAACTGTGATGGGACCTTACAACCTGAATGACTTATATACTCTGAATAGAGATGTCAAATATGCAGCCTACAACACTTTTTAAGTATGGCCTGAAATAGATTAAAATGTAACTGGAAAATATTTAACAAAATAAATAAGAATACATAAAAAATTATATAAATAATATTACAACCACGTCAGCATGTGGCTTACAGGTATAGTTTAGTGATCCCCTCTTTTCATTTGAATTTGGCACCAGTTCTAGCAAAGCAGGGGAAAGACCTATGTTTGAAACAATGATATTTTAAAAATGTATTTTTAAAACTGTTGTTTATTTTAAAAACTTATTTCTTTATGTATTTTGTGAGTATTTATTACATTTTCTCTCACTTCCCCAACATAAATAATTAAAAAAGAAAACTTATAAAGATGTTTAATCTATCAAGACAAATTCCTGTACTGCCATGTTCAAAGATATTGCCTCATTTTCATTTTAATTCCAGTAGCTTTCTGGCAGCAGAGGCATAATCTGATTCATCATAGATTTTTTTTTGGAAATCTGATTGGTCATTGCCTAGGTAAGAGTTATTTAAAGGTTGCTTTTCTTTAAACTGTTGTCATTCTTTAAAATGTTTTTTTAGTTTTTATTTCTTCATTTTGTATAAGTTCATAGATGTTTTCCATATATCCTCTGAAGCTGTTCATTTCAACATTTCTTTTGGTACAGTAATATTCCATTGCATTTAATACCCCACAATTTGTTTATTCCCCAAGAGGTGGATAGCTTCTTTGTTTCCAGTTTTTCTTTACAATAGACTTTACTATGACTGGATATGTATAATCTGTTGAAATTGTTTACCTTAGTAAGGGGGAGGAGAAAGAAGAAAAGAAGAGGATTTGAAACTCAAAAAATTTAAAAGAAGCAAATGTTCAAAAATTTTGTTTATATGTAATGGAGGAAAAAAAATTAAAAAAAAATTGTGAACCAAACTAAATTTTCCATACTTAAAATTAGGTTCTTTTGACAGTAATGTGCAACTTTATGTGAAGTATTATCATAGCTAATATTTATATAGCACTTTACACATATCCCATTTTATCCTGACAACTCTGGGAGGTAGGTGCTATTATTATCTCTATTTTATAGATGAGGAAATTGAGGTAGTTGGAAGTTAAATGACTTGGCCAGAATTACATAATAAAACATAATATAACATAAAAAATTGTTAAATTATCTCTCCTTGATCAATTTTCCAGGTGCTGTGAGATGTTTCAGATTTCCCTCTGTGGTTTTAATTTTTTGATTTTCTTTTATTGTATCAAGATATGTAGATATTAAAACTTCCATTTGACTAATTCTAATTTTTAAAGAGCTACTTTCTTCAGTGAGGTTTTGTATCATTTTTTAAAAGTCCATATGACCCAGTGTAATATTTTAAAAATTATTTTCTCCTATTTGACTAGAGATATTACTCTTAATTACAGTACTACTGCCTGGAGAATAAATCCTTTCTCTTCCCTTTAGTCTACTCCATGACCTACCTTCCCCAGCTTTTCTCAACATTCTTTCATTTTCTCTTCTCCTATTTCTATTTTTTCTTTTTTACTCTCACTTTTGCCTTTCTGTGCCTCTTTTACTAAGGTGTTGATTCTCTTTTTGTAATTTTCTTACATTGTTTTTATTTCTTTCTCCATTTTCTTACTGGTGCTTTTATTTGATTAATTTTTTTTTAACCTTTTAAAATCTTGCTCTCGCTCTCGCTGTCTCTTGTTCTCTTGCTCTTGCTCTTTTGCTCTCTCACTCTTCTAATCTTTAATTTTCAGTTTTCTTTGAGACTTTGTAGATATTTTCAAAGTATTGTCTTTGTGTCTGAATTGTGTCTGAAACTTTACTGTTACCAAAGTAGCTTTTTAAGGTAAGGTGGGAGTTTTTGCTTTTTGATTGTAGGTGTTTGCTTACTTTTCCAGTCTGTTTTTTGACTTTGGATTTTATTTTGGAGTTGAGCTCTGCTCATTTCTTGGGGTGGGAGGTGGTATCTGGCCTGATTGTCTGAATTTTATGTCCTGCTGCTTTCACAACTGGTCTGGTGGCTTGCAGATTTTTGGTGTTTCCAAAGTGGGGTGATTTGAAGAAAGTTTTGGTTATTGCTCTCAACTTTTTGTTGGTTATCCCACCTGGAATTCAGTTTGACATGCTTTTTTAAGTTTAGAGTGTATTGAGAGAGCTTAGCCAGAATGACTTTATTTTTCCATCTTGTCCCCAACTCTCATAATTTTGAATAAACTGTCATTTATTAAGTGTTTATTTTGTGCATAGTAGCACTTTATTAAGTACTAGAAATGTAAAGAAAAAATGAAAGAAATTCTCCCCTCTAGGAGTTTATATTCTTTTAGAAAAAGACACAGCAAAGTATCATTTCAGGAAGAAGAAAGCACCCACAATTATCAAAATCAGAGAAAGCTTCCAGTAGGAGGGGCATCTTAGGATAGTCTTGAAGGAAACTAAAGATTCTTAAGAAAAGCAGAGATAAAAAGAGGTTGCATCCCAGATATAGAAACCTACTTGTTTATAGATGTATTGTCGGAGATATTGCTCTTGCTACAGTATAGTTGCATTGAAAATTAACCTTTTTTTCCCCTCTCTTCATCTCCCCCATTCCTCTACCTTTATCACATTGCCAGCTCCCACAAACTTTTCTAAACATTCTTTCATTCTGTTCTATTTTTATTTTTTTTGACCTCTCACATCTGCCCTTTTCTTCTCTTCATGTTCTTTTTCATAACTGATTACAATGTGGAACTGATACATATTATTTCTTGAATAAAAGTATGTTGAATATGTTTTAAAAATATTCTTTATTTAATTTAAAATGTGGGTGAGTTCAATGCACCATCTTTATGTCCAAAAAAAGAAAATAGAACCATTTCCAATCCACCTCCCTCCCCACGTCCCCAAGCACAAAAGATTTTATATTTACATCTCAGTTAATTTTCCTTCTTCAGTGAAGAGCCCTTTTAGATTAATCTCTTGAATAGATTAATGAATCTGTCATATCTGAGAACCAAGACCAAACCTACCTAAATACACAGTTTAGATAATATTTGTTTTGCAGTCATAAAAATTCAGAAACCTAGACTTTCCTTTGGGGAATTCTCCCATCCCGCTTTGTCAACTTAATCTCTTTTTAAAATTTCTACTAAAACTTAACTCATCTGTCTCTAGAACTAAGTGGAAGTGGAATTGGTCTAGGGGGCTGTTACTGTAGAGAGAGGGAGGTTGCTATTCTGTCCTAAGTATGGTGTTGGTGGCGGTGGCGGCAGCAGCAGTAGCAGTTGTAGCCCCCTTATCTCATTAGAATAAGTGTTGGGAAACTTAGGGATGAGTGCTAGAGAGAGTGCAGAATGGAGCCCTAGGATCATATTTTTAGACCTTAGAGATTATCTAATCCTCTCCCATCTTAAACCCCTCCCCATGATTATGTTTGGGGAAATTGAAGCCTACAGAATTTACATGACTTTCCAGGATTGCATAGATAATGGTTGGGATTGGAACTGAACTTAGGTTTTCTGGCTTCAAATGTAGCTGCCTTTTTACTGCATCATAAACTCATAGATTTAGAGCCAAGTTCAAGTCTGTTTATTTTACAAGGGAACAAAGTTATTCACCTTTTAATCAAAAATTTAATTTAATTTAATCAAAAACATTTATTAAGTGCCTACTGTGTGCCAGGTATGGTGCTGAACAATGGGGATACAAAAAGAGTCAAAAGACAAATACCTTCTTTCAAGGAGTTTACAGTCTAATGGAGTACCTAGCTGAGTGTTCCCTGTGCATGCTGAGAACATCTCTTCACATTCAGCTATGGCTAGTTCATTTAGCAGCATAGTAGCACATTTTACCTGTTTCAATTTGAAATAGAAATAGAAAATAGAAAAAAACAGAAAGAAAAAACCAAGCATTTTTTTTCAGTCTTTCTAAAGTCAGTGTTTCTCATTTGGATTATAGCACATGGAAGATTCCATGCACATTGTTCCTACTTTCACAGGGTTTTGTTTCTTTATAACAAGTCGGCTAGCTAATTTTTAACAACACAGATATGAATAAATATTTCAAAACAAGTCAGTAAACTGAATTTTGGGATTTAGGAAAGAGATGAAATTAGTGATAAAATATGCTCTTCTGCTTAGATGTCTCTGAGAGTTCTGTTTTATAGATGATCTTGACATAAAACTTGAAAAGTCATTATTCTTTCTATTACAGTTCTTTCAGTGGTCTGTCAGTTGACATATAGATATTTTTGAAAATTTTTGAAAATTTTAAAATATTACTTAGTCTCTGTTCTGAATGATGTTTGTGATTTTAAGAAAAGCCATGCTGTTGAACAATAAATTAGTTGCCAATAAACATTTGCTATGTGCTAGACACATTGGGGCAGTTAGGTGACACAGTGGATACAGTGGTCAGGCCTGTAGTTGGGAAGACTCATTTATTTTTCTGAGTTCAAATCTGGCCTCAAACACTGACAAACTATGTGACCCTAAGCAAGTCACTTAACTCTGTTTGCAGGAGAAGGACATGGTAAGCTGCTTTAGTATTTCTACCAAGAAAACAAATAGTGTCACAGAGTTGGACACAATTAACTGAAAATAGATTTGATATTAGCATGCCAAATCACTGTTGTAGGTGCTGAGAATAAAAAGAATATAAAATCAGTATTTTTTTCTTAAAGAATTCTTATTTTAATGGATGAGAAAACATACAAACAACTGTGTATATACTAGAAATAATACAGAATAAAGTTGGTAATCTGAGAGGGAAGGAATGAATAATAGGAGGAGTGGAGAATAGGGATGGCTTCTTAAGGAACATGGGATTTTAATCTGAACTTGAAGGAAGCCAAAGAAGCCAGGAGGCTGAGGTGAAAGGAGGGAATATTTCAGGCTTGAAGAATAGTCAAGGGAAAGGCAAAGAGTTAAGAAAAAAGTATTCTGTTTGAGGAATAGTAGGAAGGCTGGATGATAGAGTAAGTAAAAAGAAGTAAATTGTAAGAAAACTAGAAAGATGTAAAGCAGCCTAATTGAAAAAGGATTTAAAAGTCAAATAAGATTTTAATATTTGATCCTGGAGATAATAGAGCTACTGGAATTATTTAATGAAGGTAGAGGTATGTGTATGACATAGTCAAACCTGAACTTTGGGAAGATCCCTTTGGTAGCTGAGTGGAGGATGGATTAGAATGGGGAATCCAGGACATTAAAAAAGTCTGGGAATGACATGATGACAGCCTGTACCAGAGTGATATCATTATCAGAGGGGAGAAGTGGGTATATGTAGAAACAATAGAACTTGGCAATAGATTGTGATGGCCTGGAGAGTGGTAGATAAGCTCAAAAGAGGGGAGACTTTGGGTTAGCGGGAATGGGGAAAAATTTGTTTTGGATATGGTGAGTTTAAGTCTACTGAGTATCCAATAATAACTGTAATAGGCAATTTGTGATTTGATACCACAGAGGGCTGGAGAGATTGTTAAGGATAGAAATATAGATCTAAGAGTCATTTGTATAGAAATAAATTGAATCCATGGGATCTTTTCCACCTGGCTGTATTCCTTGGACTTTTTCATCATACCATCTCTTCTTTCTATACCACCCTCTCCTCCTCAATTTCCTTTTGTGTGTTTTCTTCTCCTATTAGAATGTAAGCTACTTGAGAGCAAGGATAGTCATTCGTTTTTCATGTTTATATTCCTAGTTCTGGACATATAATAGCTACTTAATGAAGATTCACTGACTTAACTTACTTATGAGATCAGCAAATGTGATAGCATTTGAGAAAGAAAAGAAGAGAATCAACTGGATTTCTGTAATTTCATGGTCTTAGATATTTCAACATTTTGTTTTTTGTCTTGTATTTAATTTTATTCTTTTCTTTCCCCCCAATTTGACTATTATGTAAGAGCATTTAATATTTTACTTGATGAAGCAGTAAAGTAACTGGTCCTAACAATTTCTGAAATAGAACATTTTTATGTTTAGAATAAATAAAACCAAAATCAGTCTTTATAGACTGATTTAGATGACTTTTTGTAAGAAACCTTCTTGGAGTAAATGTTTAGCAGAGATTTCAGAAGGTGTGGACATTTTAATTATTTTACTTGTGTAATTCCAAATTACTTTTCAGAATGGTTATACCAATCCATTCCACTATTGCAATGCATTAATGTGTCAGTCTTCCCACAGTGACTATGCTTGCCTTTTGTTATCTTTTGTCAGTTAGCTGAGAGTATGAGATGAAATCTCAGAGTAATTTTGACTGACATTTCTCCTATTATTAATGATTGGGAGCACATGGCTGCTAATAGGTTATGATACTTTTTTTTTAACTGCTTATTTATTTCCTTTGACCACTAATGTATTGGGAATGACATTTAGTCTTATAGCTTTCTGTTAGTTGTCTGTATATCTTGGATATCCAAATCTTATTTGCATTTAGCAGGTGCAACACAAATACTTTTTGCCCTGATGATCACTTACCTTAAGAAATAATTTTATTTCAATAAAAGCTTTTTCAGTTTCATGTAATCAAAACTAAATCCTCTGCTTTTTATCCTTATCTTTATTATATTAATGAATTTTTTTTGAAGTTGACAGAAGACAAGAACCTGACTCTTGTGTTTCTTGTTTTATAGGGATTGCCTCATCTCTAGATGTTTCGGAGAGCCCTGGGAGTATACAAGTAGCTCGGGGACAGACAGCAGTACTCCCTTGTACATTTACCACTAGTGCTGCCCTAATTAACCTTAATGTAATTTGGATGGTCATACCACTCTCCAATGCCAACCAACCTGAACAGGTACTGTTGTTCAGTGTAATGATATTATTGTATATGACCTGAATTACCTCCTGTCTCAGGTATTTACCAAGAGTTAATAAACCATCCAATTTGATACAAGTGACATTCATGGAAATTGCTGTTTAAGTAGCTCT
>JAJPUD010000384.1:161447-193031 GCA_023553655.1 Myrmecobius fasciatus | reverse complement strand
GTTTTCTTTCACAACTTGTCATGGAAATGTCTGGCATAACTTCACATGTAGTTTCTTAACTGTTTAAAAATTGTTTTGAATGTAACTAGAGGAGAATATTAAATACATTTTTTTAAAAGGCACTTAGAGTGAAATAAAACCAAAATGTTTGATAGGATCTTGTTTTCCATTTAATTTTGTGTGCTATTGCATTGTTATAATTATGTTTCATAAAATATTTTCAGGTACTCTCTGAATTAAGTTTACTTAACTTGCTTTTCACACAAAAGTCCAACCACCTTCAAAGTGCTTCAAGTAGCAAACAAGTTGTCTTGAGCCAATGCTGCCACCTGGTGGCAAGAAAACTGTCTTTTCTAATTTTTCTTTGTACCCTTCCCACCCCCTTTTTTCCCCCTCTCCAAGGAAATCTTGTTCACTGTACTCCTCTTTCATTACTCATAGCTGTATCATCTTTCTTCTGAGCACATTAACACATCCTTTTAAATCTTCTTTATCCTCTTAAATCTTCTTTATCCTTCCTCCATTTTCAGACTTTTGCCATGTTATCTTGGGAAGTGCTCTTTATTCTATTTGTGAGTTAGAAAGAAAATCTTAATTGTGGCCAATGAGTATAAAAGCAGTGCTAGGTATTTGACTGTTTCAGTTAAATGGAAAAACCTATGGTTTAGTATGAAATTAGACATATAGAGCCAATTAGGCATTGTCTTAACCCTAAAAGGAATAAAGAAGTTTCCTTCAGAATATATTCAGTCTGTTATACTTATCTCCTTTTTTCTCCATCTTCTTTAAATTTTCTTTCTTTTAAATATTGAAAAAGATCTTCTTTGGAGTAAATATTCTATTTTAGATCAATTGCATTAAAATGTCTTTGCTTCCTACCATTCTTAATTGCAGATTTTCATTATTCCAATATAATTATATCTTCAATATAATTTTAAGGTAATCCTAGAAATTTAGCCACAATTTATTTTTTTTAATTTAATTTTGATTTCACTTTTATTTTTAAATACTTTTCTTCCATTCACCCAGAGAGCAGCCCCGTTAAAAAAAATCAAAAAGAAGAAAAAAAATTAGTTCAGCAAAAATATTCACCCGAGTCTAAAAGTACATTTAGTGTTTTAGACCCATAGCTTTTTATTTCTGCAAGCAAATGAGGAAGGTACATTTTCTTATTCTTCAGTCATTGTAACTACATAACATTCAGTTTCATGAGTTTTTGTTGGTGTTGCACTTCCAATTTATACTATTATAGTTATCATTTTTATTGTTTCTAGATCCTGCTAACTTCACTTTGCATTTGTTTATGTCTTCCCATGCCTTACTGTATTCTTCATGTTCACATTCCTTAAAGCTCAATAGAATTACATTGCATTCATGTATCACAATCTGTTTAGCCTTTTTTCAAATCAGTGGATGTTTGTTCTATTAATATTTCTGTTTGAAAATGCATTCTAAATTCTGCACAATTGTTTTAGGAAGAAACTTTTAGAACACTACTTATTTGAGAGTTGGGATACTGGCATAAGGATGAAAAGAGCATTGACTTTGGAGTCAGATGGCTTGCGTTCAGATTATAACTCTTATACTTAATAGCCCTATGTCTTTGTCCCTTTCCTCATTTGTAAAATGAAGGGATTGGACAGAACTTTTCCATCTCTAGATGATTTTCTCTAAAACTCTTTTTGCCAGGTTATTACTCAATCTCTGTTTCTCCAGGGCTTGAATCTAGTCATATGTATGTGTGTGTGTGTGTGTGTGTGTGTGTGTGTGTATGCATATTAGAGAAAATAATGCATTCAGAGCTGCTGACTCATAAAATGATACATTTTCTCTATAATCCTGGGATTTCAGTTAAATTTCATTTTATGATCCTAAGTTTAGTTTTATTTGATAAATAGAAGACCTCTCAAGGACTTTAAAAAAGGAAGCAACATAGTAAGACCTATGTATTACCTGTAAGATTAGAATTAGAGATCATTTAGGAATCTATTACAAGAATAGGAGAAGGTTGAAATAAGGGCCAGAATAGCTGTCATAGGGAGTAGAAAGAGAAGAGAGAATCTAAAAGAAGTTAACAAGCATCAACAAGCATTTATTAAGGGCTTACCAAATACTGTGCTAACCACAGGGATTACAAATACAGCCCAAAAAATGACAGTCTTTCCTCTTAAGGAGATTACATTTCATTTGGGGAAGACATTGCATATAAGAACCGAAAAGTCTGGGGTAGAGTGTCAGTCACCAGTTCATCCAGTTCATCCGACTTGCTTAGCTACACAGGTATCTGATAAATATGGTTGCTTCCCAACAGGTTAAGAAGTTTATCCAAGGGGCAGCTAGGTGGCGCAGTGGTTAGAGCACCAGCCCTGAAGTCAGGAGGACCTGAGTTCAAATCTGGTCTCAGACACTTAACATTCCCTAGCTGTGTGACCCTGGGCAAGTCACTTAACCCCAATTGCCTCAGCAAAAAGCAAAAAAAAAAAAAAAAGTTTATCCATTAGTGGTTTTTGCTTTTGAGTCCTAGATCATGGTGCCTTGTTCACCAGGATATTGGTGTAGCCTACTGATTGATCTCAGACTAAGTATCATAGAAGGTTTGAGGGGAGAAATACAAGAAGAGAAAGAAAAAGAGAGAATGTTCTGCTGAAGGACTGACTAAATTTAACCTGTTTTGAACTGCCCATCAAGTCCTTCAGTGATCCATCCAAGGGGACTACTAAATTGTGGATCAGGGCAACTTGGCTAATTCAAACTGCTTCAGTCTCTGAGCAAGTCTTGACTTACTTGACTGTTTGACCTGAACTTCAAGATATTCACAGAACTGTTAATATGAGGATAAGGGCAGTCAGTTTAGTTTTCAGACCACCCAGGTCCCAGTCTTGGTATTTACCAGGTTCTTCCTGTGCCCACATTGATTCCATATTGCTTGGTCTGCCTTCATTCAATCTACATATCATAGAGACTTATTAGCTTCCATGGTTTCAGAGGACCTTCACATTTACTCGAGGAATTCTACTTTTGACAGTAATTTGTCAGTTGAGATCAAACTCCCAAACCTAAAAATGTTTTAGTTAGAAAGATTTTATTAAGTTGGTTCAGCAGAGGAGAGAGCCAGAAAAAAGTGTTATTCCTCTATACTTTCTGTGAGATTTACATAGGGTAGAGTTCAAACAGGGGTTAAGGATAAGCATCTAGGGGGCCAGCATATAGGAGAGTGCTTGAGATGTTTATTGTCTGGTAAGTATAAACATTCAATGAAAATTTGGAGCCAACCCAAAAGCTGTTGTAGAGGCCTAAAACACAAGCATTTTGGTTGGACTTAAGCTAAGATCTGGCTGGGATCTAAGTATTTCTTGCAACAGTCTTCAACTTCCCTGGAGAGTCTCTAAGGCTAGTGAGACATTCTGGATTTAAACAATATCTCACCACATAGAGCTAAGTTCAAATAATATTAATAAATGTAATAAAGGCTTTCCCCCACAAAGAGGTGCTTCCTTTGTGTGGGGAAATGGAAGAGAACCTTGGCACATAATAGGCACTTAACCCCAATCACCTCTGCAAAAATTAATTAATTAATTAATTAATTAATTAATTAATTAATTAATAGGGCACCTTGGTCTAGACAGTCCTAAGGTACCTTCTGGCCCAGACTATAGTTCTTTGAATCTATCAGAAATGAACAAAGAGATTGTTAAGTAGCATTAAGGGCCAAATTGAAGTAAATAGCACAAATTTATAGTGAACCCTGATAATGTACTCAGGACAAAGAATTGAGAAAGTGGATGGCATGGAGCTACTGTTTTGTATGATGGGGGAATTATCAGGACAAGAACAGTCAGGTATAAATAATAAAATTGGCTTGAGTTTGTCCTTCAGGTAGATCTATAGAACTGAAGCAGCTAACAGCTTTGGGAGGGGGGAGAGGGAAAGAACGTAGGAATAAAAGCTCCTTTAGAGAAGGAATTGTTACATTTCTTTTATTTATGTTCTCAGCACCTCTCATGGCACATATTATTAGTAGGTGTATATTTAATGCTTAATGATGGATTAATTAGAATTACAACAGGTGTAGCTATATGATGATAGTATTAATAAGAATTACAATAGTGAATGATATTTCAATACATTTTAAAGTTTTATTTATAGTTGGTAGAACTAAAACTTATTCATTGAAAGTTAGATTTGGAAGCCCATGGGTTTAAAGCAGACTATCCTCATCTCCCTTCCACAAAAATCTTAGAGTCTGTTCCTTGAATGCTGGGCTTTTATAGATAGAATTTTCACCTCATCTTGCCTGATACCAGGCCTCCACAATTATTTCCTAATCACTTCCATGCCATTCTTCTCACCCCGTCCTCCCCTCCCCACCACTCTTCTATCTCATGGGTTATAATTCGTCCATTAGAATGTAACCTCCTCCAGGGCAGAGCAATCTTGCTTATACCTGTATCACCAATTCTTGTTACATTTCCTGGTACATAGTAAGTACTCAATAAATTATTTCTTATTTATTCATTCTTAATGGGATAGATTCTAACAATGGGAATATCCTAGATAATGAGGGAGGACCAACATTACAAACTTGGTGATCTCATCAAATTCCATAAACATTTATTAAAAGCCTGTTATGTTCCAGCCACTATGATAAGCACTGGAAATATAATTAAGAAAAATGAAGGCAATCTCTGCCCTCAGAGAGTTTATGATCTAATGGTCAAAGACTACACATAGTAGGATGTGGGAGAGCAGCAGAGGGTAGTAGAGGGGGAGAGTAATGGGGTGAAGGGGTGGGAACAGATGAGGGAGATATCTTGTTTCATGGAGGCTAAACCTAGCATAGCTACTGATAGAAAGTAGACAGCTGAAAAGTTCAGATCCCAGGTTATTTACTATAAAGGAAATCTTTGGGAGGAGTTTCATGCTCCATCTCCTGGCCCTCCAATCAGAGGGCAAGAGAAGCTGAGGGAGTTAAGGTATTTATCAGAGGCTGTGCATTCAATGATCATCTCTATACAGAAGATTCTCAGATGTTTTTCTAGCCCTCTGGTTTCAAATTACAGACTCTTGTATACTTTGAACTGGATGTTCCATAGACATCTCAAACTCAGAATGTCCAAAACTGAACTCACTCATCAACTTACCTCCCAGATTCTACTTTTTTCTGAACTTTGCTAATCCTACCTAGAATTCCTGCATCCCTAGGCTCTGGATGCCAGAGGAGGCACAATGTAGCACATCCCAGCTTCTCCCATCCACTCATCTGAGATAGACATTCTGTAGCGGAGTCTCGTCTTCTCTACCTTTATAACATCCCTTATATACATCCTTTTCTTGCTCCTCAATAAGGTGCCTCCCTGGTATAAGGCTCTTGCCACTTCACACCTGGACTGTTGTTATAGCTTCCTGATTGGGCTCCCTGCTTCTTGATTCTCACCTCTCCATTCTGTCTGTCACTTCCTAAACCAGAGGGCTGACTATGTCACACAGATCCCTTCCCTCACTCCATTTAGTGAACTCTGCTCAGTCCCTATTACTTCCAGGATTAAATCTAAAATGCCCTGTTCAACTTTTAAAGCACTTCACTGCTCAGCTCCCTTCTACCTCTCAGGTCTTCTTATGTCTCCTGGGCACTCTTATGATCCGGCAACACTGGCCTTCTTGCTATTTCTTGAACCTGACGCTATTTCCTGAAAGAACATTTTCACTGGCTGTACTTCATATACAGTTCTCTCTCCTTGCTTCTATCTCCTGGCCTCCCTGACTCCCTGGCCTTCTCTCTGACATTACCTCTCATTTATCTACTGAATATATCTGGTATGTGTATAGTTGTTTGCATGCTGTCTCTTCCATGAGAATGCAAACTCCTTGATAATGGGTTCTGTTTTTATTTTTCTTTTTATCCCCTGATCCTTATTGTGTGTTTAATGAATTCATGTTGATAATAAGGAGAAGGAGGAAGAGAAAGGGAAGAGGAAGAGGAAGGGAGGAGGTGGAGAGGAGGAGGAGAAGGAGGAGGGGAAGATGCTAGTAGTGGATTGTTGACAATTGGTGGTTAAGTCTATCAGCAGTGCCTTGTTGGTAGTTGAAGCTTTTTGAAGGATTGTTCGGAATGGCTCTGCTGGTCTCACTTTAAAAGGATCTTTTCTGGTTTGGAAGGCAATGGAATATCTTACGGTGGAGACTCCCCAAGTCTGCCACTTTTCCATGAAATGATTAATTGTGGGAAATGGAGTTGAGAAGGCTCTTACTCACTTAATCAATAAGTTCTTACTCTTATTCACTTAATCGATAAGTATTTGTTTCTGTGCCAGGTACTGTGAAGTTAGGTTTTGGGAGGGGGAGAGAAACTGTGGGAAGTGGGGCTCAAAGGAAAAGAGATGAGGGAAGGGGAAGTGGGGGGGAAGAGAACAAGAACAAGAGCTATGCGCCACTCCCTGTGCTAAGCACTGGAGATTTGAATATCAGGAGGCAAGATAACCCTTATCTTCAAGGAGCTTACATTCTAATAAGAGAAGATGGCAGATAAAGAGAGTGTGGGAGAGAGAGAGAAGGGTAGATATTTGCTGCTGTGCAGAAGATGTGGAGGAAGAGGAGTAATCTTTGGGAGTTCATTCATGGGATACAAAGACAAAAGAAATACTGCTGGTAAGGAGCTCACAATCTAGCCAGGAAGGCAATATATACTTTTCATATATATACATGTATGTATACACACATACACACACATATATACATATATATATATAATAGATATAAAGTAATGGGGGGCAGGGAAGAGGTACAGTAATTGGGAGAATCAGGAAAGCTTTGAGTAGAAATTGACACTTGAATTGAGCATTAAACTAGGTGGCTGTGGAAGAAGGTATGGATTTTAGGCCTGGGAGGATTAAAGGTGGGGGTAGGGTTGGAGAGCATGTGCAAAGTCATGGAGGTGGGAGATTGAGGGTTGTGTATCAAGAATAGAAAATAGACCAGTTTGACTGGTCTGTAATTTAGGTAAAGGAAAAAAAAGTAATAAGGCAAGAAAAATAGATTGGTGCTTGACTGTGAAAAACTAAATGCAGTAATTTATTTTTGATCCTTGAAATAATAGGGAATCACCAGAGTTTATTGAATAAGGGAGCAAGTAGTCAGATCTGTACTATATGAAAATCACTTTGCCATCTTTGTGCAGGATAGATTACAGTAGGAAGAGACTTCAGAGAGACTAATTAGGAGGTTATTGTAATAGTCCAGGAAGGAGATTCATTGCTTCTTTCTTGGGAGAGGGAGTGTCCTTAGTCTTGGGAAAAGGATATCTCACTTGGACCCTAACACTACAAACTAGAAAAAGCTACTTTAAAAAAAAAGCAGAACCATTGTTCAGTCAATACAGAGAAACCCACAAAAAGACCACATTATTCAACCAAGATTTCTATTGTACAGCAAAGGCTCATTTATCAGGCAGTCTTGGGGATAATCGGGTATTCTGAGTAAATGAATTTATAATCTAATCGAAGTCTAACCTTTTAGGTGTCCAAACTTTACTTTAACTTTTCCCGTGCTTTATTTAGTAAATAAAGTGTATTAAACACAATTTAACCTTTTCTTGATGACTCAGGGTCATCATTATAGATATCCTCAAGGGTCTTTGAAGATATTTAGTACTCTCTTCGCCCTTTCCTTGAATTCCCTCACTGCTCTATTACCCTACTTAGCATTTAATTCAATTCTTCCCCTGTGTCTACATCTTATTTGTTAGATTCAACAATCTGCTTTTCACTGAGCCCTTTCCTTCCAATATGCTGTCTATGACCTCTGCATTTTCTCTCCCCTTTCCATTTATAGCTTAGGATAGAACTGAAGATTGGAGATATTAAAAAATGCTCTGAATCATTATTGATTAGAGAAATGGAAATTAGAACAGTCTTGAAATACCATTTTGCACCTATCAGATTGGTTAAAATGATTAAAGAGAAAAGTGATTAATGTTGGAGGAGAATATAGAAAAATTGGGACGCTAATTCATTGTTGCTGGAATTGTGAACTGATCCAGCCATTTTGGAAAGCAATCTGGAATTATAACTAAAGAGTTATTAAACTGTCTGTATCTTTTGACCCAGCAATACCATTATATCCAAAAATGGTTAGGGAAAAATTAAAAAAAAAACTATGTGTTCTGAAGTATTTATAGTAATTCTCTTTGTGGTGGCAAAGAATTGGAAATTGTAAGGATACCTGGAGAATGGCTAAACAAATTGTGACATATGGTTGTGATGGAATGTTACTATGCTATAAGAAATGATGAGCTTGATTACTTACAAAAAACATGGATAGCCTTGTATGAAATAATGAAAAATGAAAAGGACAGGACCAGAAAAGATTATATGCAGTAACAGCAATGTTACTGTAAGAACAACTTTGAGTGAATAAGCCATTTTGATTATTATAATCTGTTATCTGCATCCAGAGAAAGAACTGATAAATAGAAACATGTATATAATGATTTATGTATATATTTGTGTCTGATAGGTGAGGTGGGAAAGAAAAAAAAAGAAAAAATGAAATTTAAGTGATAACTATTTTTATATTTAAATATTTAAAAAATATTATTATATATTAAAAAGGAATAGCAAGCTGTATATAACAGATTTGCTGTTTCATGTACAATTATCTTTTTTATTATATTATGTAATAGAAATACTTGTTTTATTTCGTAACCTAAGAATAATTAAAAAAAAAAAAAAAACAAAAGAACTGAAGATTGCCAGGGGAAGCTGGATAAACCAAACTTAGTTTTGTATATAAAGTTTCTTTGACTAGGGAGAAGGTATTTTCATTAATCATGAATATCTACATGTTGGATAGAAACTGGATGAATAGTAGTAAACTCTGTCAGAGCATTCTTCTACTAATGCTGTATAGTTTTAAATCATTGAATACCATGATCTTCAAAGGATTAAAGTTGTGGAGAGGAACATGAATAGTCTATAAGACATTGCCAGCTACAAATTATGCAAGAGAATAAATATAAAGGATGTTATCAAGAAGCAATGTATCAAGACTGAAAAGGGAAGTCCTTTGGTTATGTGATGAAAATGAGGAGAAACTAATTAACTTCTTGTGTTTTCAACCACTGATATCCACAAGTTGGTATAATAGCAAAAGGAAGGCCCCCAGTACAGTGAGTAGACTCTCTGTGGAAGATCAGTGGCCAGTAGTCCTCCATCTATCCTTGCTTGTGGCTCTTTGGACTTGAACACAATATGTATACTTTGAGCTCCCTTTCATATGTTGTCTTCTCTCATTATAATATAACCTCCTTGAGGCCAGGAACTATCTTTTTGCTTATATTTGTATCTCTGGGGCTTAGGTACTTAATAAATGATTTTGGATCATTTGACTTAACTAAACATGGAATTGAAATATGAATGAGATATCAGATCCATTGAACTAAAAGAACATTACTACACTTCTTTCTTAGACATAAAATGCCTGGGCTTTGTATCTGATGTTTTTATTAGTGGTCATTTTTAAGTTTTAAAAAATTAGTTTCCAGGTTTGTGGTGACTTCAGATAACTGAATTAGCTGAAGCTATGACCAGTGAATTAATGATTGTTACTAAAAAGAAATTATTTTCATTACAGTCACTGGGAAGACAATAATTATGCAAATGGTGATGATTTGCAGAAATGTTACATTATTGAACCTAATAACATGATAATACTATAATAGTATTGGGGTACAAAATAACATCCTGAATTCTAGAACACCAGTTTGCATAGTGATGTTTTACATAAAAATTGTTATAATTAATTCAACTCATACCCTATATAACTTGGCTAATAACTGAAATTTGTTATTACTGCATTAATTTTGTTGGACTGAAACTTGCAGTCTTACTCATGAAATGTCAATTTTCTTCTATTATTTAATTTAATTTTGAACTTAACCTCCACCCCCCTTTTTATGGTGTTATGATATTGTAGACATCATGGACAGAATATACCTGGGTTTCTATAGGTCATAGGACCATAGATAAAGAACTGTAAGGGACTGCAAAAACATGTAGTCCAATTACATCTTTTTATTTGTTTTAACAGATGAAGAAACTGAGACCATTTAGCTTACATGACTTACTTAACTTCATGCAGGTGATAAATGCCAGAAGTGGGATTTGAATTCATCCCTCTAACACTAGAACGAGTGCTCTTTCACTTGTACCTTTCTACTTTTTTGTATTTCACAATATTCCTATAGACAAGGCAGAAAAATATGGGCTAGATTCTAGTATGTATTGGTGGATTTAGATATAGTTGAATGACTAGACCCACAGACTTTTTGGAGAGAGGGTTCTAGTGGAAGGTTGCTGTCCTTGTTCTGTCCAGTTCAGCACTTTTTATCTGTGGCTTGGATGAAAGCAGAGGTGGTCTGCTTACCAAATTTGTGAATGACAGGAAGCAGGAGGGATATTTTATATGCTAGATGATAGAATAGAGACCATAAAAGATTTAAATTGATTGTAATGATGTCTCAAATATAATTATAGGAGAATTTATAGGAATGAAAGTAAAGCTCTATATTATAGCTTAAGAAAATCAATTACAGAAGTGTCTATATTAACATTGTAAAAATTGGGGAAGGGAAGGAGTAGGAAATGAAGATGAAAGTACCAAGTTGATATACGTAACGGTAGGTTGAGACATGTAGAATCTTTAGAGAGCAGAGATTCACTTACTTGCAAAACTAGAAGTAATGAGTAGAAATTATAGGCAGATTTTGGCTTGATTTAAAGAAAAAGTTCCTAACAATTGGAGCAGTTAAAGAGTAGAATGAGCTTCCTTAAAAAACCGTAGCAAGGAGGTCTGAAAGTCCTATATGTTCTAGAAGGGATTCCTTATTAGGTATACATCTTAAGATTATTTTTTTGTTTTTATACTTCTTTATTTGTGCCATAATGCCTTTCAAGCATTTCAGTGCCGGTGTTTCCTGATGATGTTTATATTAGTTTTTGGTTTTTATTTTCTAAAAAAGTTCATTGGAAAAAAAAGGAAAGTGTAACTTACATTCTCCTTTAAAACATTATCTCAACCTGGTATTTAAAGTACTTCACAATGTTGCTTGCCTACCTTTCCAGTCTTATTTGTTATGATTTCTCATATAACTAGCATTTCCGTCAGATCTATCAAGAAGAATTTATCAAGAATCTGTGCTAGGCATTTGAGGATATGAAGACAAAAATGAACAAATCTTGCTCTTAAGGAGCTTTCATTCAATCAGGAGAGACAGCATGTACTTATATAAGTAAATATTAAATAAGTTGTAGTTGGAAGATTAGGAAAGATATACAGAACGTGATCTTGAGTTGAGCTTTGAAGGAAGTAACAGAGAGGGAAAGAAGTAGTCATCTCAACTAGTGCAAAGGCTTGGAGATAAAGATCATGGAGACCACATGAAGTTGTGGGTCAGGAACAGAAAAGAGTTTGGCATGAGTATAGATTGCAAGAAGAGTAATATTCAGATAGATAGGAAAGATAGGTTGGAGTCAAATTGTGATGGGCTTTAAAAGCCAAGCAGAGAAGAGAATTTATATTTTTTCCTAAAGCAGATGTGAAGTAATCTTAGATGGGGAGGCACTAGCAACTAGGGAGAACTGAGAAAAATTTGACAGGGAAAGTATCAGATGAATCTTATAAGAAAACCAAGGATTCCTAGAGATGGCAGTGAGGAGAGAGGACATGCTAGAGGTTGGAGAGACAACCTCTGTAAAGACAAAGAAACATGCAGGGAGGTTGATACCCTGAGGAACAGCAAGGAGAACGTATGGCTTGATAATGGAGTGTCTATAAAGAGGATGGAAAAGTTGGCTGGGCCCAGGAGTGAAGAACTTAAAATGCCAAATCCAGAGTTTATACTTAAGCCAAAAAGTAATTAGGGGGCAGCTAGGTGGTACAGTGGATAGAGCACCAGCCCTGAAGTCAGGAGGATCTGAGTTCAAATCTGGTCTCAGACACTTAACATTCCCTAGCTGTGTGACCCTGGGCAAGTCACTTAACCTCAATTGCCTCAGCAAAAAGCAAAAAAAAAAAAAAAAAAAAAAAAGTAATTAGAAGCTTATTAGAATTTCTTAATTAAGAGACTGTTTTGCTCTGACTGTGCTTTAGGAATATTACTTTAGATATGTAGGAGATGATGGGAGTGGGAATAGGTTTGAGGCAGAAAAGACAATTAGGATGCAATAGTCTAGGGGAGAACTTGGGTAGAAGGCATGTAAGTAGATTGAAAGGAATGGATGTGAAAGTCGAGGTAGAATTATATGACATGCCACAGTTACTCCATTTTTTACATAGTAGAATCCTTCAGAACTAGAGCACTGCCTTCTACATGAAATCTTTCCTGATATGAATGTTTGAAATAATTTTGTATTAGCCCTGAAGGTGCATTACCATTTACTAACTTATATACATATTTCATCTCTTCAATAGAATGTAAACTCCTTGAGGACAGGACTTCTTTCATTTTTTATCTTTGTATTCCTAGCTGTCACTTCAGTGCTTTTATGCATAATAGGTGCTTAATAAATCTTTTCCATTTTTAGTTAGATTTCCTTTGACTAAGAATTCTCATCAAAGCTGCTTTTTTTTCTTTAATAAATTCTCCTTTTTCTACCCTTAACTACTCTTTTTGTCATTATCCATGCAGACCAAATCCAGGGAACAGTCACTCTCCGCAATATCAGCTCTGTCTCTTCTGGCTTATACCAGTGTGTGGCTTCTAATGCCATCGGGACCAGCACTTGTCTTTTGGATCTTCAGGTCATTTCACGTGAGTCTATCCAAGCCCATTGTTAGCGTTTCCTGGTTCTGGAACAACAAAGTATAGATTCAGTCAGGTGTTCTGAGGAATAGGGTAGTCTGATTTAGTTGGTCAGTAAATCTTTATTAATTATCTACTACGAACTAGACAGTATGCTGAGCTCTGGGGGATACAAAAAGAAGTAAAAGAGAATTCCTGACTTAAGCTCATAATATAATGCAGTAAATTAATTAATGATTATGTTAGAGAGAAAACTTTTCTCTTTGTTAATATATTTTCTGCCAATTGTCCTTGAAAATTTTTCTGAGGTAAGATTTCAATAGGCAATTAGGTTGCTCAGTAGATAGAGCACTGGATGTGGAGTGAGGAACTCCTGAATTGCTATGTTGCCTCAGACATGTGATAACTGTGTCCAAATAAACTACTGTCTGTTTGCCTTCATCCACTGGAGAAGGAAATAGCCAACCAATCTAGTATCTTTGTCCAAAAAAGTCCCATGGACAGGATGATCCATGGGTCACAAAGAGTCTACTTGGGTACAGTGGATAGAGTGCCAGGCCTGGGGTTGGGAAGACTCATCTACCTGAATTCAAATCCAGCCTCAGATACTTACTAGATATGTGACCCTGGGCAAGTCACCCAACCCTGTTTGCCTCAGTTGCTTCAACTGTAAAATGAACTGGAGAAGGAAATGCCATATCACCCCATATCTTTGCCAAGAAAATTCCAAACCGAGTCAAGGAGAGTCTGACAAGACTGAAAATGATTGAATAGCAATAAATGATTTCATTGGTGTGAATACAGCATTGTGGATTCATATATTTAGCATTGTAAAGGACCCAAGAGTCTGTTTTAGTTCAGTTCCCTCATTTTGCAGAGGAGGAAATTGAATTTAAAATGGTCATAGATTTTTGAGATAGAAGGAACTTTCAAGATAATCTAGTCCAATTCCCTCCCTTTATAAATTGGGAAACCCAGGACTATTAAGCGACTTATCCAAGGTCACACAGGATTCTTCCTAACACCTCCCCCCCCCCTTTTTTTTGAATGGTCCCTAAGGTTTCACTGGAAAAAGGTATCCTGGGCTGGGAAACTTCCCATTCTGAATGAAAAGGAGCATACAGAAATATTAAATTCTTTGCATGTGCCAAATCTGGGTATAGAGGGAGAGAGAAAGACCAAGACAGAGACAGAGAGAGACAGAAAGACAGACAGACAGACAGACAAAGAGCATACCAGTGCTCTCAAAGAACTTGTGCCAATAATTAGGAAAGATGGCAAGTTCAAGCGCATAGTAGATGACAAGGCTTGGTGGTCCTCTTCTTACATCAATCAACAAGTTAGATGATAGTACTGGACTCTAGAGGGCTTAGAACCAGGTCAGGTGGTAAGGTCTGGTTGTCATCTGTCTCACTGGGAAGAACTGAATTGATAACTCCTATCTTATCAGTAACTTGTGTGATCACCCCTGCACCAAGAAAAAGGGGTGAATGAGGGATAGAGTGGGGAAGAGAAGGACAGATCAGCATCTTTTCTACAACACTGTGGTCTTAGAGAGTCTTAACCCCATTTGTCTCAGTTTCCTCCTCTGTAAAAGGAGCTGGAGAAAGAAATGGCAAACCACTCCAGTATCCCTGCCAAGAAAACCCCAAATGGGGTCAGTCGGACATAACTGTGGTTCAGTGAGAGGACGAGTGATTTGCCCGAGGTCACGCAGACAGGATATGTCATTTGTAGGACTTGACCCCAGATTCTCTTGACTCTGAGATCAGCTCTTTCCTCCATGTCACCCTGGCAGAAGTCACATTATGATTAATTTTCATTCAACCACTATACCTACAGAAAATGTAAGAAATTGGGTTGAATTTTTGCCAAACTTACAAGGAATCCTTGACATTGTTGTTCAGTGATTTTCAGTTGAGTCCAACTCTGTATAATTACTTTTTTTTTTGGCAAAGATACTGGAGTGGTTTGTCTTTTCCTTTTGCTACTCATTTTATAGGTAATACAACTGAGGCAAACAGGATTAAGTGATTGTTGGGAAGTGTTGGAGGCCATAGTTGAACCTGTGAAGATGAATTTTTCTGACCTGGGGACCAACATAAAGATGGAATGAAAATCCTAGACAGATCATTAATGGAGATTCTAGTGTGTGTGAATGAAACAGACTGGACAATTGTACCTCCTGAGTGTTAGGTGCTTTCTTGGTGGCATTTCTTGTGTTTATGCAATATTGAGCTAATGCTGTTTTTCTTTTTTCAATTCATGTCACAGCCCAGCCCAGGAGTATTGGTGTTATTGCAGGAGTTGTGAGTAGTGCTGCGGTTGTCGTTATCCTGTGTCTTATCTTGATGCTTGTGGCATTCTTTTACTGGAGAAACAGAAATAAAGAGGAAGAGGAGGAAGAGATCCCTAATGAGATAAGGTTTGTCAAAGTTTGGACTTGGTGACATAGCTAGCTACAGGTTGGTTGTCTCTTTATATTTTTGTTGCTTTAGTAATGAAAATTTCCTTCCTGGTTTTTCAGTAATGTTTTTAAGATTGCAACAGCGATTAATGACTATGTGTAATTTTTCAGGTCCTAGTATAGATTTTGTGACTACTGTCAATATCCATAGGATGATTTCTTTAGGACAAACTTACAAGGTTCTTATGCATATACCGTCCCATCCCACCCACATATTTCATGACATGATGAAAAATATGCTATTTTAAATCTGCATCCTTTGTTGCTGACTGTTTTTAGCTTTGGGGTTGGATTTTTCAAATGATAATGTCATCATTTAATTTGTATTTTTTTTTTAACATGGCTGCAAATCCTGCCTAAGTAGAGTTTTCTGGTATCCTTTCTCTTCCTAAATCAGAATAGCAGAAGGGACATTTTTTGATGCATATAATTTATCACTGATTTGGGACACAAGCCTGGAGTGAAGCATGAATCAGACAATACAATATTGGGACTACTCTATTCATCTCTTTTAAAAAAACTTTTTTAATAAATAGAGATAAGGACAAGACCTGTGATAACTAGCTCCTAGTGGAGAAAATTGCCTCCATACATTGGCACTTTCTTTGCAACTTAAATCTAAGAAAATTTCCTAGAGCACTGACAAGTGAAGTGCTCTGTCTAAAGGTACAGCCAATATATGTTCAAAGTTATACTAGAAACTATTTCTTCCTGGATCTGAGGCCAGTGTACAATTCACCATGCCACATTATCTTGATTTGCCTTTTGTTCTTATGTCAAATTCCTTTACAATATGCTTCCCCACTGCTCTTGTGAGTTTTCCCTTTTCTCAGAGATAGATTTTTGTTTTGGTTTTTTTAAATTCAACAAAACCAACCAAAATTTAGAATTTTGTCTGATGGCCTTTGTAACATAACAATCCCATGATTCCCTACTTCTTCAGTGAAATATTACATCTTCTCATTTCTTCATTGTGTTGACCACCAGGCCTAATTCTTTATATACTTTAAAAATATTCTTTATTTACTTAAAAATAAAAATCCTTCAGCAAAAGCAACACTATGGCTTCCTTTTGTCTTGCTGCTTCTATCCCTGATTACTTGGGGCTTTGGCTTTCTTCTTGATCACAAGGATCTGGTAATGGAAAGAGTACATCACATAAGATAATCATATTCTCTCTTTCAAATGACAAATTCCAGATTTTGTTCTTCATCCCAACAAGAAGCATAGTCAGTCCAGCAGATCTAGAGGTTAGTTTTAGTGTTTTCTTTTGTAGTATGCATATATCCCAGGGAGGGTACCCTTTCCCCACCCTATGCTTAGGCCCAGTCAAGGATTACCTCTCTACCTTTTGTGCTTATCATTAGAATAAGAGTAGGGTTTGTTTCATTCTTTGTGTTTGCATCTTCATTGCTTGGCTTGTTGATTGATTGATCAGGACTTTTGGTTCCTTTCTGTTTACTATCAACCTTGTTAGGGGCATACTTTTCTCCCTGATACAAAGTTGGATATGAAAAGTAAAGGAGAGGAAATAGTCAGAAATACCACAGGTATTTCTTAGAAACATCAAAGAGTCAAAAAAATAAAAATGTTTGTAGGGGAAGGATAATCTCAGTTTTAAACAGATCATATTTCTGATGCTTGAAGCATATACAAGTGGAGATACTTTTTTTCATCATTAGACGTAAAAGTTCATCAAAGAAATGAGGACTGGAAGATAGATTCAGGAGTTATCTTTGTTGATATGATACTTAAACATAGGCTAATTCTGAGGTGAATGAGATTGCCAAAGGAGCAGATATAAGAGAATAAAGCAAAAAATAAGTCTTCAAGGATCATTCACTTTAAGGGGTCAAGAAGAGGAGGGAGTAAGGAACTTTGAAATAAAAGGGGCTTTTAGCTAGTTGGAAAACCAGAAGAGTCCCTATAGTCAGGAGACCAAAAGTATCTGAGAGAAGAACTTGTTTTTAGTGGGAAATGCTAAAGAGAAGTCAGGGAAGAAAAGGCCTGAGGAGTGAGAGAGAAAAAACAAAAAACAGAGAATTGGTTTGATGAGGAGGTGATCTCCCTTTGAGAGAACATTTTCTTTCTTCTTTCTTAAAATAGTAGTTTCACATATGTAATATCTTTGTTTTAGAATTAGAACTACAACAATTTTTTCCCTGAGGCAATTGGAGTTAAGTGACTTGCCCAGGGTCACACAGCTAGGAAGTGTTAAGTGTCTGAGGTCAGATTTGAACTCGGGTCCCCCTGACTTCAGGGCTGGTGCTCTATCCACTGAACCACCTAGCTGCCCCAAGAACTACAACAATTTAATCAATATCCAAAAGAATACTGATCTAAAAAGATTTTATCACTTAACCAATAGTTCTAATACAATGAATTATTAAATCAGTGTGAAGTATTGTTATTGTCCACATTCCATATTGGTATACTGAGGTGATTTGTTCTAAATGCACATTTTTTTGTGAATTATGTTGGAAGATAAAAATTAGAACAAAAGGGAAAAACCATGAGAGAAGAAAAAAAAACAGAAGAAAAAGGGGGAAAAAAGTGAATTTAACATGTGTTGATTTACATTTATTCTCCATAGTTCTTTCTCTGGATGCAGATTGCATTTTCTATCCAAAGTTTATTGGCATTTTCTAAGATCACTGAACTGCTGAGATGAACCAACTTTTTCATAACTGATCATCACACATTCTTGCTATTGTACACTGTATTCTCGGTTCTACTTATTTCACTCAGCATCAGTTTGTGTAAATCTTTCCAGGCCTTTTTAAAATAGCTTGTTCATCATTTCTTATAGAATAATAATATTCCATTACTTTCATATATTGTAACTTATTCAGTCATTCACCAATTGATGGGCCTCTATTAACTTTCCAATTCTTTGCCCCTTCAAAAATGGCTGCTACAAATATTTTTGCACATGTATGTCCTTTTCCCTTCCTTATGATTTCCTTGGGATACATTGTCAGTAGTGACACTGCTGAGCCAAAGGATATGCAAGTTTGATAGCATTTTGGGCCTAGTTCCAAATTGGTCTTTAGAATGGTTGTATCATACCACAGTTCCACCAACAATGAACTAGTTTTTCTCCATTCCCTCCAATATTTATCATTATCCTTTCCTGTCATCTTAGCCAATCTAAGTGTTTTTAAAACAGCTCAGTGTTGTGTTAATTTGCATTTGAGAAAACATTTTCAGCAACATGATGGAGGGCAGGTAGGGAGGTTATCAGGTTGTTAAGTGGTTGTGTGTATCAGGAAAGTATATTGAAAAAGTGGATATGTGCACAACTTTAAAAATGTTATTTAAAAAGGAAAGATATAAAGCTATATCTAGGTTGAGTAGAAGATTCAGGGGATGGCTTTTTAAGGATTGGGGAAGATGAGAAAAAGCCAAGGGAAAGTGAGAAATTGAAGATAAATGAGAGAATAATAATAATTGCTAGAGTGAGCTTCAGAAGGAAAAGGAAGGAAAGAGGTCATGGATATGGATGGAGAACACGTTTTTAATCTAAGGTCCATGCACTTGTAAATTTATTTATTTATTTTTACATTTCAGTAACTGTATTTTAGTATAATTGATTTTCTTTGCAACCTATATGTTTTAGTTGACATAATAAAAAAATGTATTCTTAGAAGGGAGCCGTAGACTTCAGTGGCTGAAAGGGTCTGAGACATAAAACAAGTCTAAGGTAAAGAGGTAAAGAGATTAGCCTTTGTAATCCATCTGTGTCCAGAGGAAAGGAGTAGAGACTTAGTTACTGATACTTTGGGGGGAGGGGAAATTGGTGCTTCCCTTTGGATGGCCTCCTTCTTCTCAGTGAAATAGAAGGCTAAATCATCTGCTAAAGTGTCAGGGATGAGTAGTAAGGAAAGTGTCTCCCAACTGAAAAGTTGGGGGCCTGAGAAAAGAAGAAAAAGTTTAGAACAGCTGCTGTGGAGAATGATCTAAGGAGTCAGAGGAAGTAACATGGAGGAGTCAGGCAGCAGGAAGGGCTGTTATGCACAGTCAATTTGTAAGGAACTTTTTAGACCTTAAATTGAATCGTTATGATTATTGTGTCAGTAGCTTCAGAGACACTTATGTAAGAAGAAAAAGAATTTGTATGTAGTAACTCTTGGCCAACATGCTATTAGGGGCACTATGGTATGGCTTGCTATGCAGTATGGTGCATTTCACAGATGTGACATTATGGGAGAACAGTAATCATTATTCAGAGAAAGTTTCAAATGTGATGAAATAAATTTATGTATGAGATGAAGAATAACACCTAGACCTTTCATATGATGGTCTTCCCAGGTGGGATAATATTAATATTCATTTTCTCCATCAGGTAGTTTAGATTGAAAACATAATTGGACTCATGGAAGGTCTGTACAAATTTGTGGATGGTAGAATCATAAGTTAAGGAAAACAAGATATGATTTGAGGATATATTCTTCAATTTTGGAGGTTTCTATCATCTGTTCAACAAATTATTCCTCAATGATACTATTAGAGATAGAATACTGGGCTCTATAGATTTTGAGTCAGATGTAGCATGGCAAAAGAAAAAAAAAGTCCTATATTATTATCCATGAGAACTCATAGTAAAATGGAAATTAAGCAAATGGCATATTTTTAAACATTGTATGTTTAATGAATGTGTTAAAATCAAATGGATTATTTGTCCATTTGGATAAAATTTCTTACCAGGGTTGTGTGGAAGAATTAAATGCAATATAGGCTATAACACAATAATGACAGTATTTTTCTCAAAGTGAACGTTAGGTTTGTTAAGTGTGATTCTTATTATACTCTGGAGTCATTCCTCTCTATCCCATATTCCCCACCCTCCATTCTTTGGAAACTCGTTATGTTGAAAGTTAATTGGAAAAATCTTATTTTATAATAACAGATCTTCACTTGCAGACAGTTTTCTAGGAACACATTTATTTTACAGGTAAATTAATGCCAAGCTATAGTTAACGGATTTTGACAGCATAGGCTGTATATGTTTTTTTTTTTTTTATTCAGTAATAGTGTTTTGAATATTTGAGTTATAGGGATAACTCAGATTTAACTATGCACTTCACTTTGCTTGTCAAGATATTAAAGCTGAAGGCCAGCAAGTGGGACCTAGTTGACTTCTCTTTTTGGTTTTATAGTTAGCTGATGATTGGTCCTCTGATTTAGCCCCTTTAAAGATAGAGCCTGGCAAGAGGTGAAATTCTGGGTGTTTACGCTTTTGTTCCTTAAACTAGTTATTTTTGTACCCTTTTGATATATTAAGAAACTTTAATAAGGATAATGACCATTTTGTTAAGTAACTATTATTTTGTTGAGTACAGAACTATCACCAGAGGTTTGCTTTGCTTATTTATTGATGGATTTCACTTTAATATATTTACAACTGTATTTTAATTTAATTTTAATTAATTTTGTCACATTTTAAGTTCCAAACTGTTCCCCTTCTTCCCTCCCCATCTTGCATTTGAGAAGTCCACCATTTGACACAGATTTATAAATACATGTAAATCAATTATGCATACTTCTGTTTATTAATTCTTTCTCTAGAGGTAGATAATATCTTCCTTCATAGGTCCTTTGTAGTTATTCTGGGTTTTTGTAATATTCAGGATAACTTGGTTGTTCATGGTTGTTTTTCAGACAATATTCCTATTACTATATACATTGTTTTGCTTCTGCTCATTTCCCTTTTCATTAATTCATTCAAATCTTTCCATGTTTTTTTTTTTTTAAATCACCCCAGCTCATCATTTCTTACAGTACAAATGGGCAGCTTTAAAGACTCAATATCCCAAACTTAGCTGACTCACCATGCTAAATTATTCCAGTTTTAATCAAAAGAACTATATGCACTTAAAATCCTAGCATTGGGAAAGACTGAAACAGGATGATCCAGTAAATGATGGATCTTCCATTGCAAGAGATCTTCAATCAGGGACCATATGACTATTGGTCATATTATTTAAGGTAAAGCACTCTGGATTAGAAGTCATAGTACTTGGATTTCAATTCTGACCATTCTTCTTACCACCTATGTGGCCTTGGACAAATTATTAACATTTCTGAGTCTGAGTAGAATGGATTTATGCCTCAGGAAGTAGCTGTGACAATGATTCTTTGCTGGCAGTCAACTATCAGAATTTTTGGTTCAGGTGAGACCAGGTGGCTTCCATTGGCAAAATAGAACCTTAAGACAACTTCTGACTTCTCTAGTCTTTAGAATTCTTCACCATAAAAGTCCTTTCTCCTAGTATGTCTAAATGTTTTCATTCTCTCTCTTTGTCTCTTTTTGTCTTTGTCTCTCTTCCCCTTCCCTCGCCCTCTTTCTCTCTGTACAATATATGTAAAATATGTAAAAATCATCAGTTATTCTAAGCACACGTCAGTGAAATAAAAAAGATTGGTGGACTCCAGCTTAATTGATTTTCCAGGGTATGGGACCAGTAAGTAAGTAACTTGCACAGTGTCATCATAATGTATAACATTTGGTCTTGAAAAATTATGAGAATATCTTGCATTTATAAATTTTTTGATATTTACAAAGCACTTCACACATGTTACCTCATTTGATCCTCATTACAGCCTTGTGAAATTTGTACTATTATTATCCCCATTTTACAAATGAGGAAACAGCCTGAGAGAAGATTGTACTTTGAATAGGGTTGTAGAGGTAAGTGTTGGAGACAGGATTTGAAACCTGGTTTTCCTAAGGCCAAGGTCCAGTTTTCTATTTGTTTTGCCACCTAGTTGCCAGGAAGTTCCCAAATTTGAAATCTGCCTCCAGGCTTGCTAGTTGTGTAATCCTAAACAAGTTACTTACCCTCTCTCATTTGGTTTCCTTATCTTTGAAGAGGGGATAATAATAGTTCCTGCACCACAGGGTTGTGAATACCAAATGAGATAATATAGAGGTGGGTATTGTGCTTTTGCAAACCTTTAAGCTCTGTTATATAAATGTTTTGCTAGTATTCTAATGACAACAAAGTAGACCCTCACTGATATCTGAGCTCCGTTCAGGCCATAGTGATTATTGGAGCCAGAAAAGCTCTATTCAAGAATGCTCTTACATCCTGCAAAAGCTGTGCCAAACCCATCAGCCCAAGTTAGGAGGGAAAGACAGGGTAAGCATGTAAGCACAGCAAAGAAAGTATAAAAGGTTTTTTTGTTTTTGTTTTTGTTTTTTTAATAAACTGAACTTTGAACTGGGTTTAAGTTCTGGCTCCATTACTTATTAAACAGGTGGCTTAGGACCAGTGACTGTAGTTTAAAACCCACTATCCTCATTTGTAAAAAGATAGTAACAATCCCTGCTCTGCCATACTCCATACTGCTTACAGATGATTGTGGTTCTGAGACAGGATCTATTATTATTATTACTATAATTTTTATTATAATTTTCATCTTCATCATCATAATTACCTTTTAAAATAACTTTTTATTTTCAAAAGTGCTTTCATTTTCATTATCTCATGGAACCTCTCTGGCTGTTAATACTCTTTCCTGTCTCAAATTATCTTGAAAATATTTATATTTTGGCACATTTTATGTCTTAGCAGAATGCATGCTCCTTGAGAGCAGGGTCTTTTGTTCATTTTTATCCAGCACCTTGCGTGGCACTTTGTTCAGAATGTTTATAAATTTATCTGAATTATAAATAGCAAATTAGAGTGTGGGTATGGAAATAATTTGCATCTATTAAGTGCTATATAGGTGTTATTATAATTATTATTGATAAATTGAAATGATTTGTTTACCTCTTCAGCGCTTCTGGAATGGATCCTACATTTTTCTCTATGGAGAACCATGGTCCTATTTAGTTGACAAGATGGTCTACAATTAAGAATTAGGATAGGTCCATAAGACCAGTTAGATTCTTGATCAAATGAGGTAGCATATTTAAAATGCTTTGCAGACCTTTATGTGCTATGCAGCTGCTAGTTATTCTTCTTGTTCTCAATTCTGGTTACTTCTTTGTATGACAGAGAATCATAGATTTCTATATGGAAGAAATCTTAGGCGTCATCTAGCTCAATGCCTTTTTTTAAAATTAAGGAAACTCAGACTCAGAGATGTTAATAACTTGCTTGAGGTCAAATGGGTAGTAAGAAGAATGACCAGAGTTCTGTGACTTCTAATCCAGAATGCTTTCCCTTGAACAACACTACTTGTGATGTGAATAGTGCTGAGGGAAAGAGAGCATCATTTCCTCATGCCATACCTGATCTGATTAATCATCTGCAGGTCCACTTGGATTGTTCCTTTGGCCATAGCCAGAGAAAAAGTTAATCGCTTCTTAACCGATGCTACTTACCAAGTAGCTCCTGGAATGGGGATGTCCAACAGCTTCCTTTCTTCTATTCTTATACAAGGTAAATTGGAATAATGTTTGAATTGGGAGATATCCTGGACAACTCTCAAAGTTCATATCCTACCTTTACAGCGGAGAAAAGGAACATAGAATTTAAACTTTGAAGGGAGTTTTCAGATCATCTAGTCAATCCCTAAATGAGGAAACAGGCTTAGAGGGATGAAGTAATTCGCCTGAGTCATGTTGATATTGATGATGGTGTATTTGGAGTGCTGGGTTTTAGACTTTAGTGACTTTATCACCTTACCACTTGTGTGACTTGAGGCAAGTCACTGCACTATTATTGTAATTTTTATTATTTTTGTTTAGTTGTTTTTTTTTCCTGTAAAAAACTTTCTAAATATCCTGCTCATCTTGTTGTCTGTACTTGAATCTCATACTCTCTGTGTCATTGTACTTATCTCAGTATACCAAAAATTCAGTGCCTCTGTTCCTGGAACTCTCCATCCCTTCATGCCTCATTTTATATCCACAAGATACTCCTTTCCTCCCTGGACCAGCCCATCACCCACCTTCTTTTGTCTAAAAATTATATAAACCTGCTTCTTGCTCCCAAATTGAGCTGTTTTAACATTAGGCTGATTCCTCCATATGATCATATTTGTTTCTGTTTAATAAAGATCACTCAGCTTTTAAAGATCTCTATGATCTCTTCCAGCTTGTAAATTAAAATGTTGCTTAGGTTATTTCTTTAAGATAAGGTCTAATTGGTTCAATCCAACCCAATCTAATAAATTTTTATTGAGGACCTGCTATGTTCAGGGCACTGTGCTAGGTTTTGGGGAAACAAAAACAAAAGTAAACAAAGCAAAAACAGCCTCTCACCTTAAAGAATTTACATTCTACTGGGAGTTAGAGTGTGGAAACAGAAAACATGACAGTGAAGAGGGAGACAATAATGAAGGGGTAGTGGGAAAAATTTTTCAGAGGAGATATCATATAAGAAAACCAAGTCTTCTAAAAAACTTTAGTGAGAAGCACATTCCAGGCATAGGGGCAATGACCTATGCCAGGGTGGGCCATGGAATGTTTGAGAACTGGCAAATAGACTACTTGAGCTGGAAGACAGAGGACACTTCCAAGTGAGACTGGAACTCTTTTTTTTTAATTTTTTTTTCAAATGAAGGTTAGCTTTCTTTCCTCTCTCCTTCTTTTTCCCCTCTCAGTTCCCTTCAATTGAGAAAGCAAGGAAAAACAAAACTCCTGTTACACTATTGTATAGTAAAACAGAACCAATTTTTTTAATTTTTTTTTCCCGTTGCTAATGTAATTTTTTGATCTCTGGCAGTCATTGAACTCCTATATGAAAGAAATTCCTGTTGTAACATAAAAAGTGGTACACACACACAGACACACAACTTCCAAGGAGGGAGAAAGCACCACCTCTCAGGCAGACTATTCCACACTGCAAAAAATTACATTGGTTAGATGTAATTCTGATGTTCATCACCTCCTATTGGTAGATGAGTATCTGGTTTCATCATGAATCCTTCAGAATTGTGGTTGGTCATTGTGCTGCTTAAAGTTCCTAAGTCTATCAGATATATTGTCTTTATAATACTGTTAATATTGATAAATTGTTCTAGTTTTGCTCACTTCACTTTGCATCAATTTATATAGGTCTTCTCAGATATTTCTGAAACTATCTTCTTCATACTATAATTTGTTCAGCCATTCCCCACTTGATGAACATTCTCCTAGTTTTCAATTGTTTGTTCCCACAAAAAGAACTGCTATATTTTTGTATATATGGATTCTTTTCTTCTTTCTTTGATTTCTTTGCAGGACCCAGATCTTCTGAGTCCTTTTTATTTATAAATCTAAAATATCATAGAAGATTGAACCAGAATCACAGAATTTGAGAGTTTGAAGGGAATTAAATGGCAACCATTTAATTCTATCCCTGTAAAAAAGGAATCCTCAAAGTAACAAACAATGAGTGGTTGAAAACCTCCAAGGAGAAGGAATACACCACCTCTCTCAGTCAGACCATTCCACTTTGGGAAAACTCTGGTTGGGAGTATTTCCTGACATAAAGGCTAAATTTATCACTTGGTAAATTTCACTCATTGCTCCCTCTGGGACTAAGAGGAATAAATCTAAACCCTTTTCCACATGACAATCCTTCAAGTAATAGTTATCATTTAATATTGCCACTACTTGAAGATAGCTATCATAAATAAATGAATGATAGGGGGAAAAAGCATTTATTAAGTGTTTACTATGTGTATCCTTTTTGAGTTTTTATTTCTCTGGGCTTTCATGCTCACTTTCTTCAACTACTCTTCCTCTGACATAAACTCAAGGCCCTTTACCATTCCAGTTACTCTGCTCTGGACCCTCCCAAGTGTTATCAATATCTTTCAGCCAGGGAGGCTCAAACAAGAGGGTTCATATTACACAGATGATTTCAGCCTTGGCATGAGTGAGCTGAGCCTGTGGCTAATGACAGAACACACATTTTGATTAAATTCTGAATCATATCATTGTTTCTTTCCAGGGAAGATGACCTTCCCCCGAAATGTACTTCATCCGCCAAAGCTTTCCACACGGAGGTCTCATCTTCAGAGAACAACACCCTCACCTCTTCTAACACTTACAATAGCCGCTACTGGACCAACAACCCCAAAGTTCATCATGCTGCGGAGGCTTATGGCCACCTGGGAGACTTGCACCAGTCCTTCTCTCTCCATTCAGGCAATACCAATATGCCAGCTGTCTGTGCCAACGGGAGCCACCTGGTCCCACCTTCCGTGAAAACTCTGGTTGTGACAGCCAACAAACCCCCCTCACCGCAGGCCATGTCCAGGAGCAACGGGTCCATCGGCCGGAAGCCCCGGCCCCAGCACACACACTCCTATGTGGTGAGCCAAACCACCCTGGAGAGGATTGGCGCAGTCCCCGTCATGGTGCCAGCCCAGAGTCGAGCAGGCTCACTAGTGTAGAGCTGAGAGTTAAGGAAAAGAAAATTTCACTATAAAAGAGGTAGAATGCTGGAAAGGAGATTGTTTTCTTCATTCTCACATCACTTAAAAAATACAGTGGGAAGAAATGAATATGATTCCATCTTGAGATTAGTTTAAAAAAAAAAAAAGAGATCTTCCAGCATGATTATTCCATTCTACCGTGTGGAGTTCATAGGGCTCTTATCACCAAGTTGAATCTCATAGATGTGCCAAGCCCAGGAAAGAAGAGGGCAGGTAAAATCCAAATTCCAGTCCAGATGGGCTTTTTATCTAATCTCTAACTTACCTTTTTTTTTTTTTTCTTCTTTCTTTTTGAAAAAAGACTAAAGTGCCAGGTGGTGTTTGAATAATGAAAACCACTTTGGAAGAAAGGTTCCTTTAGAAAAGTGATGTTCTAACCATCTCCTATGGGAAGGGGGTGAAGTAGAAATGGTTCATATTGACTCCCCATCCCCACCCCCAAGAGTATCAGTGACAAAAGCATACAGAGAGAACGATACTTAGTGAGAAGCAGGGAGAAAAGAAGGTAGCTCCATCTAGGTTTCCCTTTCTATTTATTTATTTATCTTTTCTCTTGAACCATCTCATATTTAGACCATTTCTCTAGTAGTTATAGATGAATGACTACTTTTTCTTTCTAGCATTGGTTTTATGCCTATGGCCACCACAGCTGTTTGTTTATTCATTATTCCCTGGGGAAGAAAATATTTTGGAAAGAGGACTATTTTTGGATAGGAGGGTGTGAAGGTGAGCAAGAAAAAGTCGAGGTTTGAGAATCAGTGTTTATGCTTAGTGAGTTAGGTAACATTTTCATCACCCAAGAGCTGTTTTGTTTTATTTTGTGGTTCATGCAGTTCAGGGAAGGCCACCTTCCAGGACTGTAGTGTTATAGGGCACTTTCTCTATATAGGGCTGTCTGAGGGTCTCCCTTGTTATCACACTAGGAGAACAGCACACAATACCTCTTGCATTGAGGCAGATTACATAATTTTCACTTGACAGATGTTACTAGATGGAAGGGGAGGGGAAAGTTAATTTGTTTTTTAAGGCAAAAATTATTTTTTGGCAAAGAGAAAAGGCAGAGACAAATGGGAAGATGGGATGGTTGTGATGTTTTCCCAGTTTATGATATGCTCCTGCTTACAATAAGTAAGGCCTGCCCAATCTCTGTGACAGCTCAGGGTTGCCATTTTGCACAGGGGTTTTACCCAAAGGCATCTCACGCCACTGTAAAAGTATTCCTTTTCGCCAGAATGAACCAGCTTGGGTCTCTACACAGCCCAGATTCACTGGGAAATTTGCCAACTCTCCACATCATTTTGTGCTGTGTAGACCTGCCCACAGGTATTGTCTTTGGTAACTGTAGAGCCTTAATCAAACCAGATTGCTAAAAGCACAAGCAGCTGCTTTTGGGATGTGATTCCTTAATATGTAGCTTATCCAGAATACTGGACCCATAATTCATTTTGAAGCAAGTTCTTCCAGGATGTCTCTTATCCTCCCTTTCCATTACCTTTTTTCATTATCCCTATCACACACATCCTTTTTAATCAACATAGTCATCTTTGGATATGGCCTCCTGGGCTGTGATTTGACATGATGTTGTACCTTCCTTGCACAAAAAGGAGAAAAAAAAATTCCTTCTGCCACCAGAAAAATTTTTAAGAAGGCCAGACTCCAAACCTCATCCTCTCAGATATTTCAGTATCAGTATGGATTTGGATTTACTTTTGTGTAGTACTTATATTATTCCATTTGACTTCTCTTGGCTTTGTAAAAATCTAAATAAATGAAATGAATGTCTATACTTTTATAAAGTAAATGGAAAATTCTGACATTGTAAAGGAGGCACTGTCAGCTATTGTTCAGGAAGCTGTATCGGTCATTCTGTAGAGAGAATCTTCTCTTGTATTTCTTTATTCTTTCTAATTGCCTAAAATTCAATAAAAGTTTATTCATATACAAGTGTCATTATTTTTTTTAAATTATTTCTTCCAACTACATGTAAAAACAATTTTAATTTTTTTTTCAAATTTTGAGTTTCAAATCCTCACTCTCCTTCACTCTCTCCTCCCCCCCCCCAATTGAGAAGACAAGCAATTTGACATACGCTATATATGAATGGTCATGCTAAACACATTTCCATGAAAGTTATGCTGAGAAAAAAAAAAAACACCAGAAAAAGTACCTGATCTGCCTTCAGGGTCCATTAATTCTTTCTCTGAAATGGACAGTAATTTGCACCATAAGTCCTTCAGAATTGTCTTTGGTCATTTAATTGAGAATATTTTTGTTGAGAATAGCTAATTTATTCACAGTAGATCATCATATGATATTGCTGTTATTGTGTACAATGTTCTCCTTGTTTTGCTTATTTCAGTTTGCATCAGCTCATTTACATGAGCTTTTCAGGTTTTTCTGAGAGCATCTTCCTCCTCGTTTTTTATAAAATAGTATTCCATCATAATAATAAGCAACTTGTTCAACTATTCCACAATTGATTGACATCCCTTCAATTTTTAATTTTTGCCACAACTAAAAGAGCTGCTATGAACATTTGTGTACCAATAGATTCTTTTTCTTTTTCTTTTTTATCTCTTTGTGATTCAAACCTGGTAGTGATATTGTCATTACTTTTTAAAAGTCATCTTCACTGTTAAGAAACTTATTCTCATGCCTTTTCACAATGCAAAAATATTTTTTCAGTTTACCTACTGAACACAGAATAAAATATATATCCTTTGTCTGGCATGCGAGGCATATTCTAACCTTTTAGCCATTTTCCCCTGTATGAATTTCACAGACCAATCAAGATTGGATGAACAGATAGCCAACAAGCATTTATTAAGCACTTTTTACTAATTAATTTTTTACTAATTAATTTACTAATTAAGCACCATTACTAATTTCAAGGAATACAAAACATGGGCAAAACAGCACTTTCCCTCTAGGAGTTAGTTACATTCATTCTAATGGGAGAGAAAGTATGAGACTTTGGTTTGGACACAGAATGAGAATATTTGCCCAGCATTCTCTTTAAGTCAAAGCTTTATTTTGTCAAAGTGGGCAGGCCAAATAGCTTGGGTAACTAAATGGAAATTAGGGTCAGGAGGAATAAAGCTTTTGTACCAAAATTTTGGCCTTAGAAGGATCAGCTGAGGGAACCAGGCAAAGCCTTCTGCAGAAGGTAATATGTCTGAAATATCTTGAAGAAAGCCAGAGATGCTGAGAGGCAAAGGTTAGAAGAGAGAGCATTCTAGACAGAGAAATCAATGTAAAAGCAGAGAGATAGGAGAGTATATAATTGAGGGTGGCAGGATTATAAAGAGCACAAAGATAGGAGTTGTTTTGTTTAAAAACTATTTACTCTCTATCTCCCTCTTCCAGCTCATCTTGCTGTTTGTTGTTCAGTCATGTTTGAGATTTTCATGGCAAAGATATTGAAGTGGTTTGCCATTTTCTTCTCCAGTTCATTAAATGAAGAAATCGAAGCAGACAGGGCTAAGTGACTTGTCTAGAGTCATACAGCTATTAAAGGTCTGAGGCCAGATTTGAGGCCTCAGGTCTTTCCTGGCACTCTATCCATGGACCACCTAGCTGGTCTTGCATTATCTAGTGATCATTAAAGGTCTAGTTTTATGATGCTTTTGTCAAGGACATGCTTGACCTTAACCCTCAACCCTAGACTAGTTTATGAAAATTTACCAATATAAACATTTTCTAAAATCCCTAACATAATATGCTTAGATTTGCTGGGCACACAGAAGGAGCATTTTCCCTGTAAACTGTTCTTTGAACAGGTAACTAAGTAGCTGTTTTGACTAACTGCTTTTAACAGACCCTGTGGCTAAACTACTGTGTGAAAAAGATTCTGTTTTTAGCAGCCTTAGTTTCCTAACATGGCTTGGAGCCCAAATTTTGGCATAAAAACTTTCTTCCTCCTGACCCTAATTTCCAATTAGTTACCTGTGCTATTTGGCCTGCCCCCTTTGGCAAAATAAAGCTTTCACTTACTTAAAGAGAATCCTGTGTGAGTGTTCTCACTCCGATTCCAAACTAAATATTTATCCCTCAGCACCCTCTCTGAAAAATATAGCTAGAAATGACCTTTTAGACATCTGAATTCCTATTGCATTTACTCATATCACTCGTGGCTTTCATGTACACATAGCTCCTTATTGGATTGTAATACCTAGAAGCTAGCCCCCACATCAGCTAGATAAGTGTCTTGAAAACAGGCTCTCAATAAATAGTTGTTGAATTAAATAAACAAATTGATTTGGTCAAAATAACATTGAACGTTTACAGTGAAAGAAAGCCCAGCCATTTCTGGAAGCACAACAATACCAGGCTGTGTTACTGGATAGTTCATCAGGGATTTAGGTGGGGACCTGGAGGTCTAGCCTCTGGCATAATACTAAGGAAACAGAACCTGGTCCTTGAAGATGCTGTGTGGTAGAAATGGTGTTCTGAATGTGAATGCTACATTAATTATTTATGCAGCATGTTATTTTTTCTTTTAAAATGTTTTATTGATGTTCTTTTTATAGGATCTCAGTGTACAGATCACAGAGTTAGAGCTAGAGGGGACCTTGGAGGAAATTTAATTCTAGTCCCTCATTTTATAGATGAACTGCTGAGATTCAATGTGATTGTGGCTTAATAATAGGTGATATTTGACCAAACCTATTTCCTCTGGTGCCAAATCCAGCTCTCTTTCCATTGTAATAATAATAATATTTATTTACTTAGTGCTCATTATGTGCCGGGCACTTTTACAATTATTATCTCATTAGAGCCTCACAGAAGTCCTAGAAGGTAAGTGCAATTATTATTCCCATTTTACAGATGACAAAACAGAAGTCAAGTGACTTGCCCACTGCCACACAGCCAATAAGTATCTGAGGCTGGATTTGAACTCAGGATAGATTCCTGAATTCCTGACTCCATACCTGACTATCCACTG
>JAJPUD010000384.1:109170-156447 GCA_023553655.1 Myrmecobius fasciatus | reverse complement strand
TCCCTTGTAACAAGTATAGTGAAGCAAAATTAATTTAGTGCATTGGGCATGTTGAAAAAATATACACCTTGTTCAGCAATTGTTGTCCACCATTATTGCCACAATGGGACACGTGCTTGCAAAACATGAGTTCTTTAGAAGTCCCAGATAACAAAGACTGTACATTACTTTAGATCCTTTTATAAGCAGTGACTACTGGCCAATGGGTACAGAGACTACTGAAATGGTAGATGCAGGCTTTCTAGCAGTATCACATTGAACAAATCACTTATCCTGTGTTAAGTGAACTAAATGCCTGCCTCTTCCTATTTCACAAGAAGACTGGGAAGATAAATACAACCTTCAGAGGAAAAAGGTGCCTTCAAACAGTGTGGCTATTTCTAGATATTCCTCACAACTCTGTTGTGAAGTACGTATGATTTGCCTTATTTTGCTGATGAGAAAGCTATGGTATGGTGAATTTAAATTCTTATTCAAGGGAACAAGATTAGGTTCAGTCTAAGTCATTATGTGGCTATTGTGTCCTTAGGCATTGAGCTAATAATAAAAATTTCTTTATCATAACATTTTATTTATAGATAATTATATACAAGTATTTCTATATATATATGTTTGTGTGTGTGTGAATGAAAAATTGAAATAATTTAGTTGGCATTTTAAGGTAGGCAATGTGCTTTCACATGAGATATTTATAAAAAGAACTTAATACAGTGCCTTGCACACAGTAGGCACCATGTGAATGTGTATTATTTTTTCTTATGATGTTGCACTGTGAGGTATGTCATTATTATTAACTCCATTTTACAAATGAAAGAATTGTAGCTGAAGAAAAGTAAATTCACTTGTCTACTCATCACACTGTTGATAAAAGTTACAAACCAGTCCTCTTTCTACATCCAGCAGACTCAGTGGGAGACAATTGAGAGACTGTCTTTTCCCTTTACCACCTGTTTTCCTGCCATTTCAGGGACAAGGGAATGAGAATCAGTGTCCAGCAAGGAAGGTGAAAGGACCTTATCTGCCCTGCTATTATGCACTCCATGTCCTCAGGAACAGCCATATAATCTGCTAAAGTCAATAAAGACTCCTGGGCCTTTCCATGTTTTCTTAAGACTACACCTCTAAGATCATCAGGCCTTTCCATCCATCTTGCAGTATTATATCCCCAATTTAGAATGTGAGCTCTTTGAAAGCAGATACTGGCTTCTTTCACTATTAGCATCCCCTTGGTACATGGTGCTTCATCAATGCTTTTTCATTCATTTATTCATACTACTCCATGTTATCTCTCAGTGAATAATAATGAATCCGAGAGGGCAGTCCAATCTACCAAATTTTATTATTAAGGGAAAATAGTTAGCTTGGAATTTTCTATGCTTTCCACTTTAACTGCTCAAATTTACCTGATCATTGTTAACCCTAATTTACTTTTGGTCATGTTTTCACTTCTGTACATTCACCAGTATCTCAACCTTAGCTAAGTATTATGACTGAATTCTTTAATAAAAGAGAAGTTTACTGAGTACAAGATTCTTGCATAGTAGCATTTAGGGGATAGAGACTATTAAAGAGAAAAATATAGCTTATCTTCCTAACTCTTGCCCTTTCTTCGTATTCCTAGCACTTAGCATATATGCCTTGTGCTTAATGAATGTTTGTTGAATAACTAACAGACCAGAGCCATTTTGTTTTTTCTATGATTCCATAATATTAAAAAAAATCAGCATGACTTTTGTAACCTTCAGATTTTAATTCCTGAGATAAAACTTGGTTGCCTTGAAACTATCTCAGTGACAAAGGCAAAGCATATTAGGTTTCCTAAGTAAGTCATTCTTTGTACATTCCCTTCTTCTTTCAAACTATTTTCAAAAAAATGAAATTACATTGAAATAAATGTAAAGTCATATACTTAGGGCCAAACATTCAACTGCCCAAGTACATTATGATTATCATCAATGTAGAAATTATAGTCTGCTCTTTTCTACGATCTTGATTGTATCTTTTTATATCTATTGTTCTTGTGCTCTGCCACTGATTCTTTAGGCACATATTTATTTAGAGGTTTCCATCTCTTAAAGTGGTGGGGTGGGAATACTTGTAATTTTTGTTCCAATTATGCTACAGAGTAGTTCAGTGACTTGTGGTAAATCTTTCTGGGATTTGGTTTCTTCATGTATAAAATTAAGGGGTTTGACTAGGTAAGTACTATTGGCCTCTTCAGCTCTCTAAATCAGTGAGCTGATAACCCTTCCAAATTAATTATTTTTTCCTGCCAGTCCTGATCCCCCCATTTGTTAATATACCCCCCTCAAATTTTCCATAGAATACTTGAGCTTTTCCTTGCCTTATTTTTTCCTCATTTTTTATCATATTAATCAGTGTAAATGTTTTATTCCCCAGTATAATATAAGCCACTTGAGAGGATATAAGACCTATAGACATAAGGCCTATTTAATTTTTGTCTTTTTATTTTCACCATCTAGCACAAGGCTCGTGACATTCTAAATGAATTAATATACTGAATTTATTCAATAACTTAATATGTTTGTGATTTTGCACTGACTCCCCAACTATTATTTGTAGCTCTATGGCTACAATCAACCCTAAAATATAATAGATGGAAATAATTGTTCTGGTCTCCTGGCTTTGGAAGCACTCTATTTCTGTTTAGTGACTGATGTGGGTTTTGTTAGGTAATGTTATGTTAGACCCAAATAATCATTTTTAGATATTGAAATATAGTTATCAAAATACTTTTTTAGATTAATTTTTAAAAATTGCTTTTTAAACTTACATTTTATTTTTTCAGTCACAAACTTCCAATTTCCTTTCCTCCTTTACCTTCACCCCACAAATTGAAAATCAAACACAAGCAAAACCCCTGTTTTAAACATGTATAATTGAGCAAAACAAATATTTACTTTGGCCACATTCCAAAAATTGTCTCATTCTATACTTTGAATTCTTTGCCTTTCCACTAAGAAGTGGGTATCATGCTTCATCATTAGTTCTCTAGAATGATGATGATTGTTCATTATACTGATCAATTCCTAATTCTTTCAAAGTTGTTGAGTTTTTGATTGACTTCACTTCACTCTGCATTGGTTTATACAAGTCTTCTCAGATTTCTCTGAAACTATCCCCTTCATCATTTCTTTTTTAAAAATAAGGTTTTATATTCCCATGAATCCTCCTTTTTCCTCCCGGAGATCCACCCCTTATGAGAAATAGAATTTTTTGGAAAAGAAAAAAAAAACAATTGATTGATGCATTGAAAAAGTCCATAAATATGTACAATTTATAATCTACTTCCACAAAGGGTTGGGCTTGAGTTATTTTCTCATATTCATTTGATTCCCACTTAATCTTTATACTTTTGTTTCATTTATTTTTTATTTGTGTGTGTATATGTGTTGTTCTTTCCATTTACATTGTTATAGTTACTGTGCATATTATCTTTTTTTTTTTTTTGGCTCTGCTAACTTCACTCAGAACATTTTTCCATACTTCTCTTTATTCATCACACATACCATTTTATAGAGCATATAAAATTATATTCTATTAATATAATATTCTATTATATTCATGTACTGCAAATTCTTTTAGCCATTCCTCAACTGATAGATATTTTTTCAGTTCCGATTCTTAGTTATCATATAAAAATGTTTTTTTTCTTATCAATGGCTTCTGTGAGGTACAAGCCCAGTAATAGAGCCTCTGACCCAATAGGTATGGACGTTTTAGTTACTTTATGTCATTCTGAATAGCTTTCTAAAAGGGTTGGACTATTTTACCACTCCATCAACATTGTACTCATGTGCCTATCTCCTCGAGGTTGTTTTGATGTGCATTTCTCTTATTACTAGTGATTTGGAGCTTTTTTTTTTTTATATGGCTGTGGATACTTTGCAGTTCTTTTGAGAACTGTTTGTTCATATCCTTTGACCATGTACCTATTGGGGAGTGGCTATTAGTTTTATGTATCTATATATTTATTAATTGCTTTTATATCTTGGATACCAAACTGTTATCAGAGAAATTTGATACAAAGAATTTTTTTCCACATTCAACCATTTCCCTTTTTGTATTAATGTCTGTGCAGAAGTTTTTCATTTTCAGGTTCCCTCTTCAGCTGTAAACACAATATTATAAATATTTATATCTACATAATATTGTAAACACAATTTTATATTCCTTCAGTTACTTTACTTTAATCTTTTTCTTAAGGTGGCCCTATTCCTTGTTCCCACTGGCTCTCTTTCTTTCAACCCTGCTTTCTTCTTGTTTCATATATTTTTCCTTCCTCTCTTTCCCTTCAGCTAATCTAGTTCCTTAATTTTCAGATTTCATTTTTTTGTCCCCCTTTTTTCCCAAAAAGGATTTCCCTCTCTTTTTATTATCCATCTTCTCTTTCTGTTTACCCTAGGTTCTTAATCTCTGATTCATAACTTCTTAAATTATCTGATCTCTTTTTTCTGCATTCTGCATGCATTTAAAGCTTCTAAGGTATCCATTCTTGCCTCTCTCCTCCCTTCTCCCTTCTCCTTCCACACTTTCTGTTATTTCCTGGAACTTACCCTATTGATTCCCCTTTTCCATTGCCTCACTTCTAGGACAGTGCCAATTATTATAGTTGTCGGAGAGGACACTGTCCCCATGATAGGGACGTTTGTTCTTTCCCTCTCTCATATGTCTGATTATGCAGCCCACCACTGAACTATATACCCTTTCTCATTGATCTTTTTTTTCCCTACATTTTCCTGGAAATCTCCTTCTGTTCTCCTAGTTGTCCAGGTGCCAGTTGCCCCTTAGAGCTTTTAACTCTTTACCTCCTGGGATTAGTAGACTTTTCAAGCACTAAATTTCCCAGGCCTTATCCAGTGTAAGGCCCTAATCTCCTTTGACCCACCATCACTCTGTACTATAGCCCCACAAAAAAAAAAGCATTGATTTACCTGAAGGCAGGGTCTCACTTGGTTCTGTCCAAAATATCTCTGTCTTCTTCACTGTTACCTCTACCATATTTCTGCCTTCACCTTTCTGCTTGTGTACAGTTAGAAAGATTTTTCTTACTGGTCTCTTTGTCACTTTGTTGCTTCTACTATCCAGATATGCTCCATATATTCACTCCTCTTGCATTTCCATTGTTTGAAGTGTTTGAGAATTGAATAATCTCTTCATTTCTGGTTTTCTTTCTAAAATTGTTTCAATCTTTTCTTTATTATTATTATTTTGTCCTGTACAATTGATAACAGATTTACAGAACGGGCTGATCTAGACTGCATTCTGAGCTCCATTGCTGTTCAGAAAACATTATTTCATTCCCTCATTTTTTTCTAGTGGGTGCAGAATAGTTTTCTATTATTCCAATGTTTTTTCCTTTGTATTTTTAGGTCTTTCTCCTGATGATGGCTTGTAGAACTTGAATTATGAAATTTAACTACTATGTATTAGTTTGCAGCCTTGGCTTTTTATTTTTGTTTTTGGATGCAATCTGTCATTTCTTTCAATTGGAATTTTATTTTCTGTGTTTAGTTCTGGTCAATTCTCTTCCATTAGTTTATTCATTATGACATTTGATTTTTTTTTTGTTGTTGTTGTTGTTATTGTCATGTTCTTCTTCTAGAATACCTATGGATCCTTCAGTTGTCTTTGTGCCCTTTCTCTTTGAGTTCACTGAGTTTGAACAGGGAACATTTTTTTTAAATGTCATTGTTTATTGCTTCTCTTCTAGGTTGTCCTTTATTTGTGTATCTTGCATTTCCAGTCTATTATTTTCTCTTTTGTTTCTTTGCTGAGATTTGCCATGGTAGATTCAAGTTTTTCTATTTTGTTCATTATTTATGCTGTTTGGGACATAAACTCTCCTCTCATGAGTTTCATTTCTCATTTAAATCATTGAGAAAGAGCATGTTGTGATTCTTCATTGTCTTCAGACTTTGTAACGTCCTCTGTCTCATCAAATGTAGGGTCATTTTCTTTTATTTTGCATAATAATTCAGACATTGGATGCCTGAACTCATTTACTAAATCTGGAGGCCATATTTTCTTTTGCTATTGCTGTTTTTTTTTCTTGTTGATTTACCTGTTTACATTCAAGGACTTAGAATGCTTTCTGAAATCTTTGGTACTTTAATACTCCCCCCCCCCATTTTATTTTCCTTATCACTCACTTCCTGATTCACTCCCCTGTAATTATAGTTTTCCTTGGAGGATCTCAAAGCATTTGAACCTTCCCCCTTCTTCATACTGGGAAATTCTTGGTTCCCCAGCCTCAGTTTCTGTCCCAGTTACATTTGGATAATCAGAATTGACCCTAGCTGGATATTGTGCTTTCCCCCTCAGGTTTGATGCAATATTGCATGGTCCCTCACATGATTAGTGTTAAGTCCTGGTGACCCGGCCCACTCCCTCTGTTCCTTAGTTCTCTGGTTCATTACTGGCAGTTCAGAGTCCCTTTACCCCCAGCACCAGCCATTCAGAACCTATAGTGCTGATGCTTTGAGGTTGATGCCCCCAGCTTGTCTTTACTCCTGAAGGATTATAATAAAGCTGGCACTTGAGGCCCAAGATAGCTATGATAGTCTGCAGTCCAACACTACAGTACCAGACAGAAGGATGGGGGACTAGGGTAGAGGGGTAGCTTTAATGTAAAACTGTATCATTCATAAATATATGATATTTATGTATGAGAGTATTCTCTCCAGTCCTCCAGTTTGCCCTATATATTTTATGGTGTTTATCATGGGTCTCAATCACCAGACTGGCCTTTGAGGTTTTAAAAATTCTGGTCCTAAATAACCTTCCTTATTTTATTTTTTCTCCACTCTTCTACATGAACACTCTACTTTAGAGTGTAGCTTTGACTGTAGCTTTATAGTGGCAACCGCTTTATAATTAGTAGAACAATATATTTACTATATTAATATATTATACATTAATATTTAACACTAATATATCAATAATTAATAATGTTAATATAATTAGTAAATACTTTCAAAAACATTTAAAAGACTCTCTGCATATTACGAGCATTTCCTTTCGAAAAGAACTAGTCTTTTAGACTCCCTCAGAGTTGGATTGGATTAATTTTCAATAGTAACTTCAGTAAGTTCTAGCTTTTTGAGAGTCCTTGTGCTTCTGTGACTGAAAATCCACCTTCAGCTTCTACCTTTAAAAGAATCACCTTTTGTCTGCACATTCCTCTCTTGATCATCCCTGGAACAGGCCATTTCTATTATGACTCCTAACCCCTCATCCAAACTTTTCACCTCCACCTTACAAATGTCATAAAATCATAGATCTGAAGCTTTTAGGAACTTTAGAGACCATCTAGTCCATTTTCTCCTCTTATTATAGATGGGGAACCTGAAAGCCTGGTAAGTGACTTGTTCTAAGATCACATAGGTCAAAAGGATCAGAGGCAGTATCTTCTCCTTTTATAATCCATTCCTAGCCCCCCATCCCATATTATCAACTCCACCCTTAATGGACAGCACTGACTACAGCAATCGTGCATTAAATAATACATAACTATTACCTTAGAAGTTCCTTCATTCTCTGTGTCCTTTCCACCCTGGAAAATCTCTCCATCCTGAGCCACCTTCTCACATTGCTGAGTCCCTCACAAAATCTTCCTTTTGAGGGATGCTACCCTGCATCCTTCTCCCACCTCTACTTCTGACTCTCTGGATTGCAGCCCCATATCCCCATGGGAGGGAGATTCCTTTTCTCCCCATGCATTCCCCAGTTTCCCAGCCCATATCCTTTTATGTACTGTCTTTCTCCAGTAGAATGTAAATTCATTGAGGTTAGGGACTGTTACTTTTTGCTTAAATTTGTATGTTGAGACCTCAGGTCACTGCTTGGGACATAGTAAAAGCTTAATAAATTCTCCTTGACTGATTGACCGACTTCTTGATGAGTGAACAACTTAATCAATGTGACTAAGTAGGTTGCCCTTATGCCCAAGTGTCTGTAATAAGGAAAAGAGGTAAAATCCCATTTAAGGTTTTCAAATTCAGAGGAAGAGCTGAAAAGCTTGGGTCAGTATTACTTCCATCCCCTCACCCCACCCAGTTCACAGGAATCTCATTTATTTCTGGAAGACTGAGGATTGGGGGTGGGGTTGGAAACTTGGTTTTCTCACAGGGCATCTTTTCCAGAGAACTTTTGATGTGACTGGGTCTGAAAGTCCTCATTGTTAAAAACTCTTGCCCTTGACAACTATAATGAGGAAGTCTACACATAACTCTGTAGGCCAGGAGAGGAGAATTCTTCATTAACAATGCATGGATTTGTGATGGTACTTTCACCAAAAAAGAACAACCCTAATAATACTTGTACAGCTTTTTGTTTTAAATCCTTCACTTTTCTTTCTTTCTTTTTTTAAATTATTTATTCAGGGAAAGATTTCTTTTGGTTAGAATGTCAGCTCACACAGCACTGAGAAGCAATGAACTTTTAGATCAGTACAAGGCATCTTAAGATATTTAGGATGTGTTATTACTAACACTTTGTTTTCAGCCTCACACTCAGTGGGGAAAAATGTTAGATTTCAAGATGAAGAATGATCAGGAAGTAAAGAGAGTTTCTTCTCAGTTGATAGAACATGAGAGAGGGGAACTCTTTCACATTGCTACAGCTCTAATTACTTTATTCTACATGACTGAAAAAGAAAATCCCTCATCTTGACTGAAAAAAAATGAACTAATTTGTCAGTTTAGTCTTACACTGGGAAAAAAAAATATTAATACACTAAACAAAGAGATAAACGGTTCACTGGGAGTATTTTTTTTTTTTTGGAAGAATGGGGAAGGACTAGGCTTACTCTCTCTACTCTAATGGATCCTGAGAACATTTGCTTTAATACTATATTTTTTAGTGGGGATGGGGAGAGGACTGAGTTTCACAGATGTGGAATACCTTGTTAGAGATTCACAGCTGGTAAGTAACTGATTTTTTTTCTCCAGTTTCTCTGACTTGAAATCCAGGTCTTTCCCTCATCCCTTTCACCAAAAAGGATTAAACCTCATAATGGTAATTCGATTTTTCCTAAGGGTCACCAGTGGCCTCTGGGTGGAGGTATCTTACTCTGCCTGGCTGGGAATCAGGAAGGCCTGACCTGTATTCAGGTTCAACTTGTTAAATGTATTAGCTCTATGATTTTGACTAAATTCAATCTTTATGTACTTCAGGCAACTGTCTAGGACTTTTTTGCTTTTTACTAGCTGAGTGAGGGGACATTCCTTTATACTAATGCAGAGAGAGGAAGATTTGGAGCACAATCTAGAAGCAAGTCTATAAGACTGTAGAATCATGGATATAGTTTTGAGAATGGGAAGGGAGATGGTGCTTAGAGGTTGTATAGTATAATTTCTTTTTAGTGATACAAGAGGTTTATAGGGGTTGTGACTTTCTTAAGGTCCCACGGGTAGCAGGTGACAGAGCCAGGATTAAAACTCAGATCTTCTGAACTCCAGAGCATTTTTTTCTTATTTTCCCCCTCTATATCTGGCAACCTTTTCCTCTTTCTAGGAAGGTGTGAGGGAACATTTGAAAGTGAGATCCCTGGAGGACGAAACCAGGGTATTCTTGCAGATAAGTAATACAACAACAACAACCAAACCAAACCAAACCAAACAACAAATCCAAAGTAGACCTGACTTATGATAAGATGACTTCCTTTACTCACTTGGCCAGGAGACCAAAATATCTATTCAAGTCAATGATGAATATCCCTGATGTGACAGTGAATGAGGCAATGGGCATATAAGACTACACTAAGTTCTTAAAGTTGTGTGTGTGTGTGTGTGTGTGTGTGTGTGTGTGTGTGTGTGTGTAAGAAGAGAGAGAAAGAGAGAGGAGGGGAGGGGAAGGGAAAGGGGAAGAGGAAGAAAGAGGGAGAGATAGTTTTCAGATCCCTGGTTAAGAACCGCTGTCTTAGCATAGTTGTTTCAATTATTTACAATTATTATTATATAAGTTTAGAGATAGAAGATAACTTAGAGAAAGTCCAATTCCCTTAATTTATATTTGGAAAATAGTCCCAGAGAGCTTGTCATTTGCCCAAGCTCACTCAACTAGATAATGGCAAGGCCTAAGTGTCCTGACTTCTATCTGTGGGTTCTTTCTACTTCACATATTCATAGTGAAATATTAAATATGAAGATGTGCTCCAGAAAACTAGGACACAAAAGGTTGCAACTTGCTTTTGGCCATTTCAGGATTTCTTGGATTTCAAAAAATCCTGTCTAGCTGGAGCTGGTGCAAGGAGATAGAATGGTGGAATCAGGAAGCCCGGAATTCATCTAATCCTTGCCTAACTTCAAATTTTGAACTTAACCATGTGAGTCTGGATAAGTCACTTGACCTGTCTCAGATTCAGTTTCCTTAGATGTAAAATGAGAATGATAATAAAATCTACATTAGAGAATAGTTCTTAAATTTTTGTGAGTGTTTTCAGGGACTCCTTTGACAATTTGGAGCAAATCACAGGGTTGATGTGAGGATCGAATTTCAAATTTCTCATCTGCTCACAAATCTTATCTCACCTGCTACCCGTGGGACCTTAAGGAAGTCACAATCCCTATGGACTTCTTGCATCACTAAAAGGAAATTATTCTATACAACTCCCTTCCCATTCTCAAAACTATATCCATGATTCTACAATCTTATAGACCGGCTTCTAGATTGTGCTCCAAATCTTCCTTTCTCTGCATTAGTATAAAGGAATGTCTCTTCACTCAAGCTAATAAAGAGCAAAAAAAATTAGACAGCTGCCTGAGGTATAGAAAGATTGAACTTAGCCAAAATCATAGAGCTAATACTTCATACAGATGTATAAGAGCTAATACTTAACACAGATGTATAAGAGCTAAAACTTAATGCAAAATATCAAAGCATATACTATATGTTAATTGCTTTGCAAATCTTAAAGTTCTCTATAAATGCTAATTTTCATCATCATTTAGATTTCCTGAGCTGTACTTTCAGACTGGTCAGTCTTGAGTAGGCAGAGAGAAATGGGGAAAATATTATAGACAAAGGAGGCAGTGAAGGCTTATAAGGGAGAAATCATCTTAGTGTGCTTGGGTTGGAGGCTGGAGGTGAAGTCCTGGAGGTGTTGTTGATTACAGATCTGGGCTATTCCGAACCAGGTATGTCTCCTGCCTTCCTTGTATTGTGACTGCAATGTGGATGACTGGCCACGAGATGGCGCCTATGCAGTGCGTCAGCTGAAGGGTCTTTGATCCCTTTAGAAGTAGTTTGTGAAAAGACTTCAAAAGACAGACGCGAATTCTCTGAGCCAGATCAAGCTCTTTATTAACAAAGCCTGGATCTTTGTAACCGGCTCTTAACAAATGGAATAACAAATTTTTCAGTCCTCCATTCAAAGAATTCAAACAGCTATCAGCAATAAGGGCTGTTTTTCTTTTTTAGTTTCTCGAAATTAGTTCTCTGATGTTTCCCCAGAGAAAAATGCATGATTCCATCTTTAGGTCATAGCTTCCAGAGGATCCTTCTGTTCTCTGCCTCTGCAAGGCAGCCCTCTGATTATTGATTACAGCTGCCTTTTTGAGAGTCACTTTGTCCTGGAGCTGGGAACTTTGTGGGAAAATCTCTCTCTCTCTTTCTCTCTGTCTCTGTCTGTCTGTCTGTCTGTCTGTCAGTCTCTCCTTCCTCTCCTTTCTCACCCCCTCTCTTCTCTCTGCCTTCTAATTTAGGCCATTTGGATTGAGTTGTCCTCCTTCAATTAAGTCATATATGGGAGTTAACCCAGATAAAATGGGAAGAGTAGATTGGGTTGAGATGGTGAAGTCTTTGAATGTCATTCTTTATTTGGGTTTTCTTTGGCAGACAAATTGAAAGAATGGCAGATTTTGGAGTGGAAAGTATGTTTCCAAATATGTTTCCTTTTGGCTGTGTATCCTTGGGGAGTTACCTTATTTTATTGGACATTAGCTTTATCATATAAAATAAAAGGATCATAGATACACAGCTAGAAGAAATCCTGTAGACCGTTCAAATTATTTTAAAGGTGAAAAAACTGAGACTGAGGGAGGTTAAAGTCATGCAAGTGGTTAGTTTCAGAGGATTTCAAAGCTGATGCTTTACACACTTGTTTGGAGAATGATTTCTTGGGATACTTCTGAATCTAGAATTCTCTGATTTTATGGGATAAATATGGAAACAGCAAGGCTTTGGAAATTTGTTGGTTAGATTTGCTTGGTCTTGGCTCACTGGTAGTAGGGTATAGGGTCCAGACAATAAAGATATATGACCTTTCAAAATTGATAATGAATAAAAAGTAGTCTGTAAACATAAGACACAAGAAGTGAAAGGTTGATTTTAGAAAAAAACATAGAAAGACTTGCATGAAATAATGAAAAGTAAAATGAGTAGAACCAAGAGAATATTGTTTACAGAACAGAAATATTATTTGAAGAATAACCGTGAATGACTAAGCTATTCTGAATGTTATAAATATTCAAGTCAACTACAAAGGACCTATGAAGAAAGACTATCCATTTCCAGAAAAGAACTGATGAATAGAAGTATGCATGGTACGGTTTTACATATATGCAACTAAATACATAATAAATATGTGTGTCTGTATGTGTATATATATAAATGTACAGATATATTTATAATGTGTATCTATAAGTTAAAATGGATGTGTGTATCTGTGCCAAATGATGGTTTTCTCTAGGTAAAATAGAGAGGGAGACCATTCCAAATTTGTTTAGGATTACAAAGCTTGTGTTTTAGGTAGATCTTTCTAACTCCAAGTCCAATAGTGAACTTAAGAGTCTAGTCTTCCTGACCAGAAATCCCCCAAATCCCATGGGAGTCATTGAACTTGAGACCTGATTCTAAACAAATCCCTTTGAACAATCTAGACTGCCTGTGTTGGATTTGATCCAAAAAAGCCTCTGAAAAAAGACTGACTTACCATTGGTAGGGGACATCTAAAGGATAAGTTCCTTCTAAAAATTCTTGGGTAAATGAAATAAATAATTTTCTTCTAAGGAGATCTGAGTTTGCTCTAATTATCCTAAGACACAATAGAATTTTACCCTAGGAATGACAATAGCTGAAAGAAAAGCTTAAGGGTGGTAATGATAACAATAGTAATAACAATAACTGACATTTATTTAAAATAAAAAAGTATTTTACATACATTATTTCCTTTGATTTTCATTTCAGTGTGAGATAGGTTTTATTATTATCATCCCCATTTTACAAATAAGAAAAATGAGGCTTAGAGAGAGGTTAAGTGATTTGTTTTGGGATACAGAGCTAGTAGGTATCTAAAGTAGAATTTGAAAACAGGTTTAAAGGTGTTTAAGTAGAGGAATCTTGTTGAAGGAACCGTGCCCTTGAAACTCTCTTTGGTACTAGTCTTTGCAAAAAAGAACCTTCTTTAACAGAAACCTTACTAATGCTGTACAAACTAACCTGGCACTGTGTATTGTTCTGCTGAGCTACTGACACTTGATTGCTTACAGATAAGATAATTCTCACTCCTTGACATAAATATGGCTTGGTCCTATCCTTCTACAGTGACAGGTGATTCTATTACCATGATGACTTGAGCCAGGCTAACTCTAGTTTCTTGTTTTGTTGCTGTATGGGTCTAGAAAATCAACTTTACAAGCAGAAGATGGAGGAGGTATGGCTGGAGAGCAATTATTCTTAAAAAGATTTGGATGTTTTAGTCGAAAGCAGACTCAATAAAAATCCGCAGTGTGATGTGGCATCTAAAAAAAGCTAATGTAATTTTGGATTGCATGAAAATTTCCATAACTTCCAGGATTCCAGCACCTAGCCCAGTTCCTGGCACATGGTAAGTGAATAATATAGATTTGTTGATTTATTAAATAGGGAGGTTATAGTCTAATTGTATCCTGCCCTTTGTACAGATTTCATATGGAATATTGTGTTCAGTTCTATGAGTCACCATTTAAGAAGCTGGAGATTGCCCAGAGGAAGGCAACCAGGAGTCCATATCATAAAAAGATCTGTTAAAGGACCCAGGCACATTTATCCTGAAGAAAAGAAGACCCAGAGGACACATGATATCTCTCTTCAAGTATTTGAAAGGCTGCCATATTGAAGTACATTTGATTTGTTATTTAGCTCTAGGGGGAAAACCAGGAGCAATGGGTACAGTTTGAAAAGAGAGCAATTTATTCTTGATAACATGAAAAACCTCCTAATAATCGGAGGTATCCAAAGGTGGAATGGGTTTTCTCAAGAGATGAGTTCTCACTCCTTGGCAGAAGGAAATAAAAGTTTAAAAATAATCATACCTTTTGTCCAAATAATTTCATTGTAAGGAATATCTCATATGTGTGCACACACAATGCAATATCATATAGTGTATATATATACTACGTATATATAGACATGCACATATTATATACAACATATATATATATCATGTTTATATATGCATATGTGTACAACAATGGAATTATTTGGTCAAAAAGTATGATTGTTTTAAAACTTTTAATTCTGCCAGTGAGGAAGAATTATCCTTTGAGGAAACCCATTCCATCTTTGGACAGCTCTAAATATTAGAACTATGATGTGTGTGTGTGTGTGTGTGTGTGTGTGTGTGTGTGTGTGTATGAGAGAGACAGACAGATAGAGAGACAAAAACAGAGAAATAGAGAGATAAATAGACACACACATACACAGAATACTGAAAGTATTCTTAAAAACAAAAAATAGCCATCTAAACAATGTTTCATGACAATATTGTATGCACTTAAAAAAAACAAACCTCAAACTGGAAACAACCTAAACATCCTAAATTGGGGAATGGTTAAGTTATGTATGTAGTATAGGTTCTGAGTATAAGGGTGGGTGGGAGCCATTGAGTGAATTGATCTATTACTACCTCTACTTACATATACGTTAATGTAATGGAATATCATAATACAATCAAGGCAAGATAACATGAGGAATATAAAATACTTGAAATTTTTTTTAACAAAATAATATGAAGTGAAAAAAACCACAATTAGAAGAATGAGGCACACACTATATAAGGGGGAACGTGAATAAGCATGAATAGAGAAACAGTGCTGATGGGGACTTAAAAGTTACAAAAAAGTTGCCATGGCATTTTAAATTAATTTAAATGTAAATAATTACTAGGGAAGTTTGATTAGTTGTATTGATGTTCAATACAAAGTTGTTAATCTTTTAATAAAATAAATAAATAAATGAAAGTTCTAAGGCAAGCCCCAAACAATAAGTTTCTAAACTTTTATGTTCCTCATTTCCAGTAATGAATCCTTTCTTCCCATTAACCTTGCAGAACAGTTTGTTTCACATGTTTAAAATGCATGTAGTATATGCTGCTATGCATTATCTTTACTATTCAAATATGAGCTGCTAGAGAACAGCGAATATCTTACTTTTTGCTTTCTATACCCCACACTTAGCTTAGCATTTTGCACAACGTTAAGTGCCTAATAAATTCTTCATCCATCCATCTATCCATCCATCCATCCATCCATCCATCCATCCATCCATCCATCCATCCATCCATTCATTCATATTGTGGCATATTGCATGGAGATCTGGCCTCAGAATCAGGAAGATCTAGGGCCAAGAATTCTATTCCAATTAAACAGACCAATAATTAAATACAGAACAGGTTTTATTTCATCCTACCAAAAATGTGCCTGCTGCAAAAGATTCATAACTGAGCCTTTAGACAGTCAAAACATCTCTCCCTGAAGTTCAGTTCAATTCAAGTCAACTCAATAAACATGTATTAAGAGCCTACTATGTTCTCAGCACTGTGCTAACCATTGGACACACAAATATGAAAAGGGAAGATAATCCCTCTCTTTAAAAAGCTTACAATCTAATTGGGGAAGACAAAACACACAAAAGCCTGGGAGAGGGACATGATATTCCACAGAGTGGAAACCAAGTAGAATTGGTGATAGGAAATGGAGAGTTACCTGCAAAGTTCTGAACCTCTATAAAGTAAAGCTTTTGAAGGATCTTAACTGCTTTACCCTCAAACCCTCCAATCAAAGGGGAGAGGCAGCTAGGGGAAATAAGAGGTTGTGTCTCAGAAACTGAGTAAATCAGCATAGTGATGAAATTTCAGGTGATCAGCTTATCACAGAGAAGGTATGATTTTCTTTGGAGTGGAAACCAGGCAGAGCTGCTGATAGAAAATTGAGAATGATTATGATCTAAAAGAAATAAAAAGTCTTAGTGTAGCTTTAAACTTCAGTTACTTAAAGCTGTACTAAGACTTTTGGAAATCCCTGTATATAAGGTCAAGAACCATTCCCCAATGGATAAGTGGTCAAGGGATTTGAACAGTTTTCCAAAGAAGAATCACAAACTAAAAATAATCATAAAAAATAACTTCAAATCATGAATTGAGAGATATGCAAATGAAAACAACTGTTTCCCTTTACATCCAGGAAATGTGTAAAAATGACAATAATATCGGTGCTATCCATGTTGAAAGGGTTGTGGAAAGACAGGAAAAGTAATGCTATATTGATAGAACTATATGAACTCCAACTATTCTAGAAAGTAACTTGGAAATCTGCTAAGAAAGTGACCAACAATATCCATGATCTTTGACATGGAGATTTCCTTATGGGCATATATTTGAGGGACATTGAAGACAAAAAGTCTACATAAAGATCAAAATATTTATAGAAGCATTTTTTTGTAGTAGCAAAGAACTAATAAAATAAATTTCCACTGTTTGGAAAATGGCTAGACAAATTGTGGAATATGAATATAATGGAATAATTAGCATGCTATAAGAAAGGATGTATATGAAGAAAGGGAAGAATTACACAAACTGATGCAAAGTGATGTAAACTGAAAGAGGAAAAAATATACAAAATGAATAAAAAAACCTGAATATTTTGTAGTTATAGTATTCAAACTTGGAACTAAAGAAGAGAATTGGCAATGAACTTTCTTTTCCTCTTTGAAAAAGTGGTGGACTATGGGTATGTAACATTGCATATACTTTCAAACTCAGTCAATTTGTTGGCTGGTTTTGTTGAACTGATTCTCTGTCTTTGTGGCTCTGTGTATCTCTTTTCTCTCTCTTTGTTTCAAAAAATGTTTTTCTGGGGATAGAGGGGTAAAAGTATATATTTGGAAATAAAGTTGATAAGACAAAAGATATCAATAAATATTTTAAAAGGCCAATTACTAATAACCTGGGTTGTCTAGACTGATATGTGTGTATATCTGACCAACAACATGTTAGATTATGTGCTGATTCTCTTTCCAAATGGATTTAAATCATAATTCTTGTCACTTCAGTAGCTCTAGGGTGACACCTGCTGCAAACACTGGGAATTGCACCAGCTATATTTCTGTATTAAGAGGGTGTATGTGTACAATGTGATTTATAGAGTAACTGATTGGATTCTGCAAAGACTCACAAGTAGTTCAGTATTACGACTTCATGGCCACTTCTGAAAGTTGAACAATTTAATAAACATGTGATTCAGTGCCTATTTAAGAATATATGTTCTTAGTCCTTATTTTTCTTTTTTTCTAAATTTAACTTATATCCATAATAGAAAAAAAAATTGTCATGTGCACAACAGAACATAAGAAAACAATAATAATAACAAGTAATGATAAATTTCCATTTCAAGAAAGCATATGTATATATTATATAATTCATTTTATTCAGAGCTGTCAATCTTTTTTTTTTTTTTTTTTTTTGCTTTCTTGTAGGTTTTCTTTTGATCTTTGCGATGTAACTTTTACATTATTCTTTTTTCCCTTTTTCCTTTGCCCCACCTCCTCCAAACAGGCTACAGTTAAGGACAAATATATTTATGTATATGCATATACATATATATATATATAAATATACACAAAATACACACCTATCCATTCACACACTCACAATATACATATATAAGTATACATGCACACCTATACAAATATACCTATAATTATACACCTGTATTCACATATACATTCATATACATCTATGTAAGGTTGTGCTATACTTATTTGTCCTCTGTTTCTCTGAAGGTGGATAACATCATCCTACTTAGGTTGAAGGCTTTTCATTTTTTTTCTAAATCTACCAACTAATCATTTCCTATGCTACAACAATATTCCAACTTTATACTCCCTAGTTGTTTTGAAAAGTCTAAAATAATATCAATATGACTGACATATAATGTAGTTTCCATATTTTTCTCTTTTGATTAAATCTATTTTAACTTTAACTGAGATCAATGATTATTACCCCTAATTTTTTTCTAATAAATTCTACCCACAATTGTTATTGTGTTTGTACATTTTTCTTGTTTCCTATCTCTGCTGACTCTTCTACTTTATTTCTACCTGCTAGCTTGCCTTGCTATTACATAACCTCCCCACCAAGGATCTTTTCCTTATCCTCCCCCCACCATCCACATTCTTTCTCTTCATCTTGATCCCATTCCCATTAATCTACACATTCTTCTATAAATCTCACCTTATCCTCTTATTTATTTATTAATTTTGAAGAGTTTTATACCCTTCAAGATATATATATGTACATATATATACCGCATACATACATAGTAATGTATGTATTGTTTCTTCTTATTCCTGATATGAATAGAATTTCAGGATTACCAGCCATCCTCTCTCATCTAATTCCTCTGTCAATTTTTGCTCTTATACCTCATTCATATAACATAATTACGATTTTAACCTTTTCCTACATGGTTTTCCTTTTTTAGAATCACATCATACTCATCTCTATCCCAATCTTTCTTTTGAACTGCCCAATTACTAATGACAGTCTTAGAGATATGGTTTACATTTCCTCATATAAAACACAAACAGTTTGTCCTTATTGAGTCCCTTGAAATTAGTCTTTGATGTTTACCTGATATTTTTCTTGGCTCTTATATGTCAAATTTTCTATTAAGTTCAGGGTTTTTTTGGCAACAAAATTCTGAAAGTCTGACAGTTTGCTGAATGTATATTTTTTAAATTTAGAATTATGGCTACTTTTGCTGGTTATGATATTTCGGACCACACTCCTAGTTCTTTTGACCTTTGACATATAGTATTCCAATACCTGCAATCTTTTAATGTAACTGCTGGTAGGTCTTGTGTTATTCTAATTGTTTGTTTGTTTGTTTGTCTTTTTTTTAGTTTTCCTTTGTAAATTTTTTTCTTTTATCTGGGGTTTTTGAAATTTAACAATGATGTTCCTGTAGATTTTTCTTGTAGGATCTCTTTTAGTTGGTGATTGGTGGATTCTTTTCTATTTTGATTTTTCTTCTTGTTTTAACATTTTAGGACAATTTTCTTTATTTCTTGTATTATTCTATCAAGATTCTTTTTTTTTTGATCATAGCTTTCAGCTTCTAATTATTCTTATGTTTTTTCTTCTTGTTCTATTCTCCAGATCTGTTGTTTTTCTTAGAGATGCCTTCCATTCTTTTCTATTTTTTCATTCTTTATATTTTGGTCTCTTACAACCTCACTGACTTCCTCTTGCCCAAATTTGATTTTAAAGAAATCATTTTCTTCCTTCTTCTTTCTTAATACTTGGAATCTCCTTTTCTAGTTGACTTCGATTGACTTCCTTTTCATAATCTTGTTTTTCTTGGATTGTTTTTTTTTAAGTTTTTCTTTAATCTCATTTGATTTTTTGGTCTTTTCTGAGTTCTAGGAATTATTTTTGGACAGGTGACTATTTCATATTACTTTTTGGGTAGGAGATGCTTTTTTTTTTTTTTTTGCTTTTTGCTGAGGCATTTGGGGTTAAGTGACTTGCCCAGGGTCACACAGCTAGGGAATGTTAAGTGTTTGAGACCAGATTTGAACTCAGGTCCTCCTGACTTCAAGGTTGGTGCTCTATCCACTGCACCACCTAGCTGCCCTGATACTTTTTTTTTTTTAAACTTTAGTATCCTTCTCTGTAAATGAACCTTATTCCCATAGTAACTTTCTGTGATTGGGTTCTTTCTCCTTTGCTTGCTTTTTCATTTCTTTTAAATAAGAGAAATCACTTCTAGTCCTGTGGTGGTGGTGGTGGTGGTAGGGGTGGTGGATGATGTCTCTGGTCTTAGGTCCTCTATTAGTTCTCCCTTTTGGCCTGGAACCCAAAACAAAGAACTTTACCCTCCTGTAAGAACTCAAAGCCAGTAGCATCCCTGCTCATCTACTTCTGCATAAACCTGGTGTGTGCTGGTTCCTTCCCACTCCTGGCCCCTTCTCAGCAGCTGAGATGGCCCTGGCATTCTTTATCAGGAAAGGTTCCATTATCTTTCCTGACTCAGATTCCTGACTCCTCAGTCTGGAAAGTAAAACTTCCTGTGACTGGGGCCAAGGCTGCCTCCCAACCCAGCCAAACCCAGGGCTCACTGCCTTGTTGCTTCAGTGGAACTAACCTAGAGATGGGCCAAACCTGCAACCTGAGGTCCATCTTCAGGTATTCTCTGATTGTCCCAGAAGGACACTTGCTCAGTACCAACTCCTATTTATTTTTAACAGATCTATGCTTGCCCTGGGGTGAAGTTTTGTCTTGTTTGTGGGGGAAATCTGGAGAGCTTAAAATTTTCTGACCTACTCTGTCATCTTCCCAGTATTCTGTCCTGATCTTTATTTTCTAAGAGGATCCATGACATTGTGATGTTGGGATGTGGATGATGTCTTGTGTTGCATGTGATTTGGATTTAAGTGAGGCAGAGTTGAACAAAGTCTCCAGCCTCACACTCTCTTCCTGAGTCATCAGAGTCCAGCAGCAGGACATAAGTCAAGATGATTGGCAATGGCTTGGGATGCAGTGCATGACCTTGGAGTCTTCCATATCTGACCAAACTCTAATCACTCCAGGTACCTTCATGGGCAGTGAAACAAATCATTCTCATTTGCCTTTTTCATATGCTTGGAGAACATCTCCCTAATCCATTGACAAGTTTGGAGCTTTTCAATTACCCTTAACCTAGTTTAGCTCACCTGGTTTACTGGGTGTGACTGCTGCATATACTACAGTTTCCTAGAGCCATAGGTGAGAGTTGGGTAAAGATGGACACCAAAGATAGATGAGCAGCTCTGAAAACAACTTGTCATCCTTCACACCAAAGGTGCTAGTCCTCCCTGAACATCTCATAAACCCCTAGCTGTCCCAAAACACTATGTTGAACAGCCTGAGAGATAAAGAAGTCCAACACATAGCTTCTGCTGGTGAGAACCTTCTAGCTATAAAAAGATGAACACTATCTGATATTATTGTTAAGATGCCAAATGAGTAACACAGATAATAATTACTTAGGAGTTCAATGGAGGGAGAGCTTATTGAGGGCCAAATTTGACAGGCATGGGGATCCTGACAGCTTTGGTCAAGGCATGATGTGCTGACAGTTCCCAGGCTTGTATATTAGGGATCTGAATGTGTTGGCTGTTCTAAGAGGAACTCAACAGAATATTGAAAAAAGTACTGATCTCACAAGTATGTGGCCTTGTTTAAAATTATACACTAGCTGTGTGGCCGTAGGAAAACCACTGGACCTCAGTTTCCTCAATGTAAACTGGGAATAATAACATTAAATAGTTGACCTCATAGGGTGGCTTCCATTTCTATTTATCTTGTATATACATAGTGATTTATATGTAACTCTTTCTTTAGAATGTGAGTTTCTTGAGGGCAGGACCTGTGTCTTTGCCTTTCTTTGTACTCTTAGTAGTGTTGGAAAATAGTAAATATTTGTTGTTATTGTTGTTGTTTATCCTTTGTTTTCTTGAAGAAGACCATGGCATCAGGACAGGGACTTGCACTTGAATGGGATTTAAGTGAGGGAAGGCTGTGAAAAGTCACCTGCCTCATTTTCTCCTCTGTAATAAGTATTTAATAAATGTTTGTTGGGAAAATGTAAATTGCTATTATTGATTAGGGATAGTTTACACAGGGATCTGTCACAGATAGTAGATTGAAGTTTGATCTGACAAATTTTAAGGTAAGTTTAAAACTGAGAAGTCATTCCATAAAGTACAGAGAAACAGAAATAGGATGTGAGCACCATCAACAAATGCTCAAAGTGGGATCCCAAATCTAGAATGTCTCTCCAAGCAAAGGCAGGACAGGTGACCATTAATGAATAGGTCTCTAATGGTATCCATGTGGATGTTCATTAATATCTGTGATATTTAGTATCAGATCCTAAAAATTAATTATGGATATACTGGGATTGAGAGGCAAGAAATCCAGTTACCATTAATGGAGTACATGGAGATAAGATATTAAACTTAATTATGTAGGACAAACCAGGTGCTAAAATAAAAGTGGGACCAGCAGCAAATCTGCTCTTTCATCAAACAATTCTATGTATATCCCACTCCTTAAATGACAGTGTTTGAGTCAGAGCTGAATTAACAGTTAATAACTAAAAGGCTAGTCCAAAGGATTAAAGGGATGAGGGAACTAGGAGTCAATCAAGTAATTAGAGAAATGATTAGGTAAGACTTCACAAAAACTGCTTTATTTCTCAGTTTTCCCTCCTTTACATTCCCTTCTGAGAAATTGGTGCTATTAGGATTCCTTATGGGACAAGGTATTCAGACATAAAAGCTTTTTGAAGAGTCTTCAGGACTCTGTGGGGAAAGTCTAGAATACTGTATGTGCATCATTGCCCTTTATCATCAGGTGAACAAAAGGAACTGGTTTTGGAGGAGTTTGGTCAGTCATCCTATTTGGATCTAGGCATCCAACTTGACCTCCATTCTAGATCAACACCATGTTCCCTGATATTTGAGAGAGTGCATATGTTATTCAGATAGAATGGGATGCTCAAGAAAGATATTCTGAAACTAAAGGGAGACAGTTCCATTGAGGAAGAAAAATTGCATCTGCCTTCAGAGGATAATGTGGCTGCACAGAAAATTCATCCAATAACTTAGATTTTAAGAAAGAAATATATAGAAGATATAAGTAAGATCAAGTAGCAGAGAATGAATCTGTAAACATAGCATCAAGAAAGCTAAAACTCAGAATGAGTTGAGGTTGAGGAAGTAAACTGGGAGTCAATAAAAAAAAGTTTTTTTTCCCTTGCTATTCAGGGAGAAAAAGGAGGATCAAAGAAGGGATAGGTTCTTTGTTTGGGGAATATGGGACAATGATAACTAACTAAAGAAACCTGAGTTGCTCAATTTTTATTTCACTTCTGTTTTCTCTGCAAAGAAGAATGACCTTTACTCTGGAAATAACTGGGAAAAAATGACTATCAGGGATTTGATATTCACTTTAAAAAGCATATAGTAAGCAAGCACCTGGCTGCCCTTGATGAATTCTATATACTTGTCCCAAATAAATTGCATCCTTGGGTCCTGAAGGAACTGGTAGATATGATTCCTGAGCTTTTGTCGGTGATATTTGAAAAGTCATGGAAAATGGCAGAAGTACCACAAGATTAGAGAAGAAAAAGTGCCCTGGTTTCCAAAAAAGGGAGGAGACAAGAATATACAGACTATAGGGTGGTGATTTTGACTTTCATGATCCATTCTAGGATTATCCCAGCAGTCAAAGAGATAGTTGGTGAATATGTGTATTGGGACACAGTGATTACAAAAAGCCAACATAGCTTTATCAAGAATAGATCATGCCCACCAGCCCTGAAGTCAGGAAGACCTTAGTTCAAATCTGGTCTCTGACACTTAACACTTCCTGGCTGTGTGACCCTGAGCAAGTCACTTAACCCCAATTGCCTCAGCAAAAAAAAAAATAGATCATGTATCACTAACTTCATTTCAATTTTTTTTTGACAGGATTACTAAAATAGCCACGAGGGCATATATTTTGGATATAGATTACCTAGATTTTAGCAAAGTTTTTAAAAAGAGAAGATGGAGAAATAGTGATTAGATAATAATGTAATCAGATGGATCCCAAACCGTATGAATGGTGAGATTCAAAGAGTAGTTGTTAAGGTCTAATATCCATCTGGCAAAGATGAAGAATTCCTGAGATCTGTGTTTGGCTGTTCTCTTAACATTTTTATCAGTGACTTAAATAGAGACATAAATGGGAGGTAACTAAAATATCCTGGAAGGAATAGCTAAAACAATTGGATGGTAGAGTCAGGATCCAAAAGCCTTTTGAAAAGCTAGAGTTTTGTGCTGAATTTAATAATATGAAATTAAATGGGATAAATGTAAAAGTGAAGATGTGTAGTTAGAAAGTGTTTTGGAAAAAAATCAGTATGAAGTAGTAATCAAAAAAGCTAATGTGATTTTGGGCTGTATCAAGAGAAGCATAGGCTCCAGGAATAGAGAGACGATAGTTCCATTGTACTCTGTTCTCATTTGAGTCATCTGAAGTATTGTGTGTAGTTCTGGGAATAATACTTAAAGAAATATATTAATATGCTGGAAAATATTTAAAGGAGAACAACCAGGATAGTGAAGAGCCTAGAGTTTACAACATATGAAGACTAGTGGAAGGAAATGGGTGTGTTTATTCTGGAGAAGAGGAAGGTGGGGATGAAGTGGGCAGTGGGATGGATATGATAGCTAACTTAAAGAATTTAAAGGAATTTCATGTGGGAAATGTTTAGGCTTCTTCTGTTAGGACCTAGAGGGAAGAACTTGGAACAATGGGTTGAAGTTACAAAAAAGCTGGTTTAGAGCTTATGTCAGGGGGAAAAAATCCTAATAATTAGAATTGCTCAAAAATGGAATGATGAGTTTCTCTCCTCAGATATCTTGAAGCAAAGACTAGATGAATACTTTTCAGATATAATAGGGATTCTTTAATCTATATGAAGATTGAGGGCCCTTCTGAATCTCTAATTCTGTGATTCTGCATTTTCCATCACCATAAATTCCCAAGATGTGGGAATGCCAGTTAAGTAATAACAATAATCCTATGACTTGCAAATGCCCATTTCAGTTTCTCCTAAGTTTTATGATTCAGAGTTGTCATAATTTGAGTCAAAAACTTTTTTCCTCTTCTAGTACCACCTGTTCTTGAATCTCCTTCCATCTTAATTCCAGTGCCTACCCCCTTCTCTAGTCTTAATCCTGGCTTCACTTTCCCCATGTGCCACAGACTGCTATGCCCATCATTAACAAAGTTTTCTTTATCCTAATGTCTTCCCATACTTTTGCCATCTTGATTTTTGTATTGGTCTATGATTCATGTAGGATGATCCAAGAGAGACTTCTGTCACTGCAGAACTGTACTTCATCTACAAAAGGTTGAGAAGTAAATAAAAAGTGAGTAAGTGGAGATAATGAGTATAGCTGGCTTTTTTAAAAGGAGTTTTTCTGTTAAAGAGAATACACACACACCTATATAAAAATAAATAAAATAGTTTGGGGGAGGGAAAAGTCATGTGAAAGTTTATTTTTTTCTGAAGGATGGAAAATTACCTAGACATGCTTGGAAGAGCAATAAGTGAAATTTGCAGAGTCAAATTTCAACTTGATATGAGGAGAGAACTTCTAGATAAAGAGAGCTATCCAAAAGTGGAATTAGATGTAGCAGGAGTTAGTTGGTTTCTTCTTATTAGAAGAGTTCAATTCAAAACTGGATGAACTCTTGTTGGGCATGAGGAAAAGGAAGTTCTTGGTCTTCTATTGGCTGACTTTGGATGTCCCTTCCAATGCTGAGATTCTATGACTCTATGAAAAAAATTAGTCTTGAATTTTTAAAAAATTCATCATTTTTGTCATTTAAAATTTTTTGTTGTAAATTTAATAGTCCTCAAAACATAGAAATATTTCAACATTTCAAATATTCTTTGTTGAAATGTAAGACATTGAAGATGCCAAAGTCTGCACTGCAGTCTGGACCATCACCAGTCATGTTGGCTTTTGTCCTGCCACTGGACTTGGATGACTCAGGAAGAGAGAATGAGGCCTATGACTTTGTGCAGTTCTTCCTCACTTAAATCCAATTCACAAACAAGTCAAGACATTACCCTGATATCATTGGTCTTCTTTGAAAATGAAGAATGAACAGCAGACAAGTAATTTGAACCTCTCTGAGCCTCAATTTCTTCATCTGTAAACCAAAGGAATAGTACTAGATGACTTTTTGAGTTCTTTACAGCTCTAGGTCTATTGTCTTATCTGTAATTTGCCCTTTTTTCTGGGGGAAGTCTTACATACTTGAGGCAGACATTTTCCTAACTCATCAATAGGTTTTTATACCCTCAATCTGTCTTAGTCTGTCTGCCCAGATGCTTCATGGCAGGATGTGGCCACTGCACATACTAAAGATTCTTGAAGCCACAGGTGAAAGCTGAGTGACGGTAGACACTCAAGGCAGATGAGAAGCCCTGAAAAGAGCCCATCAAGCCCTTACACTAGAAGTCTTAGTCCTCATTGAGCACTCAGTATATTTAGGTTGCACTGAAGAATTCATAAAAAGGAAACTTTAGTTCTAGATTTTGTTCTGCAGAGCCAGTGTTCTTCTCATATATCATGATGATTTCTAAAAGCATTCAAAGGCAAGAAAAAATACAAGAGAGTCCTCCAATTTTATACCTATAGAATATTTTGGGTAAAGGGAAGGGACTGTCTAGACCTGAGTCACTTGGCACCATTATGTACTCAAAGCCCAGATGAATTCTTTCCCATATAACTAGCTAGTGGCAGATCCATAGTGGCTTATGGACTAATCGGAAGGGCACCTTAGAATTTGGACTGGTCTAATGGAAACCAAAGTCATGCCAGAAGTAATTCAGTTGTGATACAAGTAAATGCAAATGCCATATTCTTCTTGGCAACCAACAATCCTTCATAATGTTGGTTGAAATCTTGCACAATGTGAGGCTAGTGTGGCCATATTTTTTTTTGTGTGGGAAAGTTAATGGAAATATAATTTCTTTGGCTCTAGAAGCAAAAGCTGAACTGCTGGGGTAATAATTATTGCCATTACAAAACTATATAAACTCTCTTTGCTCAAACTCAGACCTTGTTTTACATTACATTTTATCTGTAACAGTGAACACAAAATGTAAAGTAAAGAGAGCCTGAGGGGCTTGAGGTGTGTCTTCAGGACTAGCAATGAAGCTTCAACAGGAGGTCAGGCTAGAGTTCAAAAAAGCAAATGTCCATTGAGTTCTGAGCAAGAATAAAGAGAACTCTTACACAAATTTGTCATGTTCAACAAGGGGAGCATGGCTGAGTACTTTGGAACCTGGATGTTTGATTCTAACCCTGCCATCTTGCTCTTGTAAAGAACTTCAGTTGTGGACAGCTCCTGGACAGCTCCTGGACAGCTCCTAGCAAGTACCTCTCGGAAATAGTTATTCCTGAATGGTGCTATATAGAGAACTAAAGATAAGAACAAGACAGAAACAGTACCTAGAATTAAAATAAATATGACCTGTAAGATGAGGGCAAAAGAGAAGCTGGGATGAGACATAAATACAAAGCAGGTGGGATCACAAATCAAAATTATTGGCTCAAATATGTGAGTTGAAGGTAAAATATTTGGGGAAAAGCTGAGGTGGGGGCAGCTCTGTTTAGCTTGCTATATAGTTGAAAGTGAAATTAAGAGGAGTGAGTATTACCCAAGAACAAATACAGTAAGCTAATTTTAAACAACATAGAATTTTTAAATGATAAAGAAATATAATTGTTAGCATTTATTAGTTAATCAAGTAGTTTGTGATTATTATGTTGTATTCAATTATTAGTTAACAATTAGGGCATGACTTTATGTCAGTTAGTCAAAAAATATTTATTAAGCACTTACTACATTCCAGACACTGTATTAAGCACTTGCAATAAAAATGCAAGGAAAAAAGTATCTTACATCTCAATGAAGAAGATAGCACTTGAAAGGGAGCTGAAAAGAGGGAGGAATATGCACTGAACTATGGTGGGCAAATCCAGAAAGTGGAGAATGGATAGTTTGGGCCAAAGTTTAAAGGTTTCAGGCAAAACTCATTAGTAGAGAAAAAGGTTCTATGGGTAGAGGAGAATTGAGGGGGGGGAAAGAAGGCAGATGAATCGTGGTGCTGAAGTCCAGAGAATGATGTCAGTCTTTCATATCCAGTAATAAGATGGATGTTGATTATGCTAATTCTAAGGCTTAAGAATGAAGGATACCCCTTTAAGGTAGTAAAAGAGTATTCTTTTCAGAGAGAATAATGGGGAAAGCATCTCAGAGAATCCTTGGTGGTTCTGAACACTTAAGTTATTGAATGGAAATAGATTCCAGACTGCTATTATGGTTTAACATAGTATTAACTCATTAACATTTATGACTTAGACAAAGGTAGATCAAATCATCACTTCTAAGACCTTAAGAAATGGCACACAGGTAAATTTTGATTGTGGGGAGAGAGATTGGCTAGGCTAAAAGCATATGGAGAGCATTTAGAGACAAATGTGATTTTACTACATAGTAAGGAAGTATTGTAGGTAAAACCTATGTTCAGATAAATACTTATACTTGTGTTTATCTGCTTTTGTTGGAGTCAGCTAGATAGCAGAGAAGAGAGAATATTGGACTTTCAGCATGAAGACTTAAGTTCTAATCCTGTCCTGGGCAAGTCACTTGATTTTTATCAGCCCCAGTTTTCTCATGTGTAAAATGGGGATCATAATAACATTACCCTTACAGGATTTTGGGGGAGCCCAAATGAGCTATATGTAAAGTACTTTCCAAATCTTAATGTGTTATGCAAACATTATTTATTCCTCCCTCCTGTTCTGTGGAATTCTTTCAGGAAGCTGTTAGAGAAGACTGGAGAAGGCTAGATATAGTACAGGATTTACTAAAAGTCACACAGCTTCTTAGTGGCAGAGTTGGCAGCACTTAAATTTGTGGTTTATAACTTCCGGCTCCATGGTCTTTTCTTTTTCTTTTAAAAACATATGTATGTTGTCTAATATGACAAAAATGGAAAATGATGGATTTGGAGAGGATGTGGGAAAACTGGGACACTAATGCTCTGTTAGTGAAGTTATGAACTGCTCCAACCATTCCATAGAGCAATTTTGAACTATGCTCAAAGGGTTATAACACTGTGCATATCCTTTGACCCAGCAATGCCACTGGTAGGCCTATACCACTGGTAGGCCTATATTCCAAAGACATCCAAGAAAAGGAAAAGGATTTATTTATAAAAAATATCTATAGCAGCTCATTTTGTGATGTCTAAAAATTGAAAATCAAAGGCATGCTCGTAAATTGGGTAATGGCTAAACAAGCTGTGGTACATGATTGTGAAGGAATATTATTGTGCTATAAGAAATGACAAGTGGGGGGCAGCTAGGTGGTGCAGTGGAAGTAATGAAGTCAGGAGGACCTGAATTCAAATCTGACCTCAGACACTTAACACTTCCTAGCTGTGTGACCTTGAGCAAGTCATTTAACCCCAATTGCCTCAGCCAAAAAAAAATGACAAGTGGGACAGTATCAGAAAAACTTGGAAAAATTTACATGAACTAATGCAAAGTGAAGTGAACAGAACCAGGAGAATATTATACACAGTAACAACAATATTGTTGTTTGATGAAGAATTGCTAATAATTTAGCTATTCTCAGCAATTCAACGATCCAAGACAATCCTTAAGATTTTATGATGAAACATACTATCTGCCTCCAGAGAAAGAACTAATATTGCTTGAATACAGACGGAACATGCTATTTTCACTTTAAAAAATTTTTTTTCTTTTATTTGAGTTTTCTTATACAAAAAGACTAATAGGGAAATGTTTTACATGATTGCATATGCATAACTTGTTTTTGATTGCTTACCATCTCAGGGAGAGAGGAATAGAATTTGGAAATCAAAACTTAAAGAAAACCTCAAATATTAAAAAATTGTTTTAATATGTAATTGAGGGAATACACACAGATGCATATATACATGTATATATACACACCTATATGTGTGTAATATATACATGTATATAGTGTATACATGCATACATATGTATATATGTGTGCATAATTTATCAGTGTAATAATAATAACTAATAATTACATAAGAATTATTATGTGCCAGACACTGAGCTATGCACTTTACAATTATTATTTCAAAAGACCTGGATGTAGGTACTATTGCCATCCTAATTTTACAGATGAGACACCTGAGACTAGACTTACCCAGAGTCACACAGCCAATATATGTCAAAATAGGATTTGAACATGTTTTCTGACTCTGAAGCCAGCTCTCCATCCACTACCTCCAAATTGCTTCTTTTCCATCTTCTCCACATTATACTGCAACTTCCCTACATGTGTTTCTATTACAATGTTTTGAGATCAAGTCCCTTTACTGATAGGAGACAAGGCACACATGTAGAGGCAGTTGTGCTCATGGATATCCATGAATATTATTCCTGACTCCAAAATTAAGTTCTCTCTTTACATAATGAATATATTCTAGAGAAAAATATCCATATCCCTTTGTTAATCTTCATGAAAATGTAAAACCCCTAATATTTATACGTTGTCTAATAGCCTGGCTATGGACTGGATAGAGCTGGCTTCCTAGGATCCTTCCTTTGTGTGTAGTGAGATTTCCTCTGAGTCAAAGATCATGATGCAATAGGTGAGAGTGAAACAGCTGTATATGTGTTTCACATATACACATTGTAAATGTAAGAGTGAATCTAGAACTATAGAAATGTGTAATTAGAAGAGATCTAAGGGGCCATCTAATTTAACCACCCTCTAAACATAAACATTATCTGCCATACCCCCAACAAGTGGTCATCTGTCCTCCACTTGAAGACTTCCAGTAATAGGGAATTCATCATTTTTTTCTTTTCTTGGGAATCAGTCAGCTTAGGTGACTTGTCTAGGTAAGTGTCTGAGGCCAGATTTGAACTCGGGTCTTCTTGTCTCCAGGATCCCTGCGCTATCTACTGCAACACCTAGTTGCTTCACAAATTAGTCATTCTTAAAAGCATCCCATGTAATTTTTTTAGGCAGTTTTTCTTGTTAGGAAGTTTTTCTTATATTGAGATGAAATTTTTCTCCCTGTAATACCCCATTATTGGTATTAGTTTTGCCTTCTAGGGTCAAGGAAAATAATTCCTCTCCATATGACAATCCTTCAGATATTTGAGGATAGCTATCATGTCCTCACTAAACCTTCTCTTTTCCTGGCTATCTATCCCTGGGTCCTTCAGCTAGCTATTCCTTGTATTTCATATCTCCAAGGTCACTACCTATCCTAATTGTACTCTTCTGAAATTACCTTCTAAATTATAGTATCCAGAATCAGATGCAACATGCCCTATGTAACCTAATTATGACATGGCATGGTCCTCTCTGTGTATAGTATATTATAACATTAATGAAGCCTAAGATAGCATTAGTATTTGGGGTTCCATGTATTACTGCTGACCTCCTTGTCTGATAAAGCTTCAAAAATTTTCACAAAAGCAGTTGTTTAGCTATGCCTCCCCACTCTTGTGCTTGTAAAGTTAATGATACTGATGATGGTTATCGCTGTTCAATCATTTCAGTGTGTCTGACTCTTTGTGACCCTATGTTGGAATTTTCTTGGCAAAGATACTAGATTGTTTGCCATTTCCTTCTCCAGCTCATTTTACAGAACAGGAAACTGAGGCAAACAAGGTTAAAGATGAGTCTTCTTGATTCCAAGCCCACTACTCTATACTGTGCCATCTAACTCCTCCAAATAATAATAACTGACATTTATGTATCACTGTAATGTTTCTTAAGCACTTTACATACATCATCTCATTTGAATCTGGGAGATGTAGTGAAAAAAAAAACCACTGGCTATGGATTCAAAGAACTGTGATTCAAATCCCTTTCCTAAGGCTGACCTTGTTCCAGTCATTTAACTTTCTGGGCTTCAGTTTCCTCATCTGTAAAATGGGGATAGGATGAGACTAGATGATCTTTGAGCTGCCTTCTGATTCTAAATCTATGATCTGATGATCTTTTTCTCTTCAAGGTATGTTACAGATACAGATCTCATTATCTTGGAAATCAAAGTTGGAAATCTCAGATTTCAAACTGAAAGGGATATTAAATGTCATCAAGTCCAACCCTTTCATTTTATATATGACCAAATGTACGCATAGTAAATAGTAAATCTCAGAAGTGGAGTTTGAATACAGATTTTCCAGACTCCAAGACTTTAGTCCTGTGGTTTACATTTTATTCAATAAACTTTGTAGTTCTATTGAGGTGGATACAGCTATCTCTGTTCCTTGAAATTCCATAGCTAAATTTTAATGCTTTCTGTGAATGTTTGCTTGCATTTTGTTTTCCTTCTTAGGTTGTTTTTTTTCTCTTTCTAGATCTGATTTTTCTTGTGCTGCAAGATAACTGTATAGATATGTATACTACATATATTGGATTTATCATACATATATTTTAACATATTTAACATGTATTAGACTATCTGCCATCTAGGGGAGGGGTGGAAGGAAGGAGGGAAAAATTTAGAACAGAAAGTTTTGCAAAGGTTAATGTAGAAAAATTACTCATATTCTGTTAAAAAAAGCTTTAGAAATTAAAATTAAAAAAAAGAAAAAAGAAAAAAAGAAATTCCATAGCTAACATAATCATATGAACAAGAGAAACATTAGAGAAAAGACCAGGGAGGAGTGAATAGCAAATGCAACTATCAAGGTAGGGCATAAGACCTAGGGAATCATAGCAAGCAACATAAGTGCACATATTATGAGATAGGGATAGGGACTCAAAGTGTGATCTTATTAAACTCTGTCTAGCAATACAGGCTGATACTTTCTCTATAGTCTAAGACGATTACTGACAGAACTGAAGGCTTAAATGCCTCACCACTTTTACAATCCATACATGATATAGGCAGATTTTGAACCCTTGTTTTTCTGGCCCTGTGGCCAAGTCTCCAATTATTATATTAATCCGCCTCTGCTCTTATTGTTTCCAGGAAGTCCCATTATTTGTGGCACACTGGCATTTATTTGTTGGTGAGTTCATTTATAATAAAGCTCACAAGTGGACCTTGATATACAGGAGATGTAAGTTTCAAACCTTGAGTAAGGAGCACAAAGGCTCTGATCATGCTGTACCTGCTGGCTCCAAATAAAGAATGCCATCAGGCCTTATGTGAAGAGGGATGTCATGGGTATTTCCCCTGAGAAGGGCTTGGCTATGTAACCTTGTAGTCCACGATATGACTGGACCAGCAAGCAGCTCAACTCTGGAGGCACATCTCACTGACTTTATAGTCCCTCTGGGGGATGCATTGCTGTGGGATATCATTGGGTCTCTCACCCAGAAGGAACTGTATTTTACACAATACCCACACTACAGAAGAAAGACCTGTAACTGGTAACTAAAACAGTCAAACTCTACAGCTATATCACAAGATTCTTGAAATTTATCTCCAAGCTTGGTGGGATGATGTTAATTATCCTTGATAAATTGCTATGATAACATATAATCAGGGAAATGCTGGCAAATGTTTAACAGCCTTCTCTCTAGAAAAAAAAAAATCTACCAGGATGTACTGTACTTTGAACAATCCATTTTTGTACTCTTATAGGACTATTTGATCTTTCTTTATGTGCTTATCATATTCTACTTATTTTAATGATATATATTCATATCTTAGGAATTAGACTTTGAAGAAACCTCAGAGGCTATTATATCCAACCCCTCATTTTACAGATGAAGGAACTGAGGCAGAGAGAAGTTAATTAACTTGTCCAAAGTCTCAGACAAAATAAACATCAGAGGAGGTGTTTGAATCCTGGTCTTTTCACTCACTCCAGAGCTCGTATATTTTCCATTGTACCACACTGCTTTCTGTATCTTATTTTTCCTTCTAGATTGTAAACTTTTTTTAATTTATTTTTTCCTCAAAAGTATTTTATTTTTCCAATTTTATATATAAAAAGTTTTTAACATTCATTTTTGTGAGATTTTGAGTTCCAAATTTTTTCTCCCTTTTTCCTTTCCCTCCTCCCCAAAACAGCAAGTAATCTGATATAGGTTATACATGTATAATAATTTTAAATATATTTCCATATTTGTAATGTTGTGAAAGAAAAATCAGAACAAAATGGGGAAAAAACTATAAGAAAGAAAAAGCAAACAATAACAACAAAGTGAAAATACTATGCTTCATCCTCTTTCAATCTCCATAGTTCTCTGTCTGTATATGGTTGGCATTTTCCATCCCAAGTCTATGGAATTTAAACTGTAAACTCTTGCAGATAGGAACTGCATTGTATGTATTCTTATCTTTCTCAACAACTATTAGCATACTAGACATGCAAGGAGAAGCTTTGAGTAATAATGGGAAGAGTCTTGAACCTAGAATGAGGAGGCTCAGGTTTGAATTTCAGAGGTGACTCACTCTAGCTACATGACCATGGGAATGTCATTTATATTCTCTGACCATGTCCACTCATGAGCAAAACGATAGAAGCAACTCCTTCAGTCAGGAGGTATCCAATAATTTTCCTATTGGGGCAAGAGCCAATCCCAGTTCAGCTAAGAGTCTGAAGGCCAGAGCCGGTGAGGTATGTTATGAACATGATGAAGAACCTGCTTACCATCATTCATAGAGTCATAGATTTAGACCTGAAGGGATTACAGAAGCAATGAATCCTATTGTCTCATTTTACATGAGTGAGAGGAGGAAACTAACTATAACCATAAACCAAACATTTTAAAGTGACTAATATGTGTTAGATATTGTGCTATGTGCTTTACAAATCTAAAATTTGATCCTCACAACAATCCTGTAAGATAAGTGCTATTATTATCCCCATTATTAGAACTAGTTAAGGAAGCTGAGACCAAGGTAACAATGACTTGCCCAGGGTCTTAGAGCTAGTATGTTTCTGGGACAAGGTTTGAATTCAGGTCTTCCTGGCTTCAAGTTCAGACTTCTACCCACTATACCATCTAGGAATCAGGAATATGAGAACCTACTAGTCACTTCTTATTCTGAGTAAGACCTTATCATTTATGAATTGTCCTGGTTTAAAGGTCTTATGGAAGAAGAATGTCGAAAATGGATAATTAATGCCGATCTTTGAACTTTCTGGGTCTTGATGATCAAAGCTATTCCTGCCTCCCCTTACTATAAATTACTGAGTTTTTCCTTTTGTGTTAACTATTCTCAGCACAGTGCCTAGCACATAGTAGACTCTTAATAATGTTTATTGATTGCTTGATTGGTTTTAAAGAGATTGCTAGTCTTCTTGATTTTTTTTCATAGTTGACTCCATTTCTCTCCTTCCTTCACTCTATCTTTTACTGTTCCTATTCTTTTCTCATTCCAATTTGTATTTTGCTCACTTCTCAACCTATGTCTCAAATGGGATCTGAGGAGGAAAAACAGAACTTGCCCTGAAAGTGTCACCCCTAATTAATATCCTAGCAGGCAGCTCTGTAATTAGCATGCCAGTCTGGTTCCAGCTCGGGTTGTTAATGGGCTCACTACTCCAGGAGGGTAATTAGGTGTGACACTGATGTACCATGCCATTCTGAGAATCCAAAAAACTTTACCACTGTCCTGGACTCGGTAGAGAGGTAAATGGCATGGCTGAAATATCTTCAATCCAGAGAGGCTCCTCTTATGCTGTCAAAAAACTCCAGTCCCCAGCGAAGCTGATGCAGCATGAGAGCATCATGTGAAGTGAAGACTGGAACCAACTGGGTGTGACTGACTGCTCCGCCTGCTGTCAGCTCATCTCCAACAAGGTTCTTAAAAGACTAGTCATAAAATGCTACTGTTGGGAAAGATCATAGAGATTGATTGGTCTAGCTTCCTCTAGTTGCAGATAAGGAAACTGAGGCCCAGAGAATATAATATGATTTAGGATGGTAGATTTAGAGCTGGAAGAGAGCTTAGAGGTCATGTAGTTTACCAGTCCCCATATTATTTAAAGATGAGGAAACTGGGAACTATCCAAGGTCTAATAGGTAATAATAAGTGGCAAAACTGGGATTCGCATCTCAACTTTCTGACTCCAAATTCAGCTTTTCTGAAATCAATCTGCTCATCATTTCCAATAATATTCCATTACATTCACATACCATAACTCATTCACCCATTCTCCAACTGATGGGCATCTACTCAATTTCCAATTCCTTGCCACTACAAAAAGGGCCGCAATAAATATTTTTGCACATGTGGGTACCTTTCCTTCTTTTATGATCTCTTTGGGATACAGACTCAGTAGTGTCACTGCTAGTTCAAAGAATATACACAACTTTATAGCCCTTTGGGTGTAGTTCCAAATTGCTGTCCAGAATGGTTGGATCAGTCCACAACTCTACCAACAATATATTAGTGCATGACTAATATCTTGATCTCTTTTATTTAGCCTAATATTTTGATTTTGTCCCTTTTCAGCAGCTCACTGAGTTTTTGAGATCTAAGGAAATGAGGATCACCTAATCCAATCCAACCATTTTACAATTTACTGACTCAATAAATAAAAATTACTTTTCCAGGGTGATAGCTAGTAAGTATTACATTGGTTTTTAGAATGTTGGATAAATGTAAGGCTGAGATATTTAACTCTGCTTCTCCTAGATCCTCATTCTTGTTTGTACGGTCTCAAATGGTTAGGTTAAACTCTGGAATTTCAACCCAAAGGACTTGTCAGACTATTTTTTCTCTATGTCTCTATCTCTGTAATTCTGTCTCTTTTATTATCCTTTCAACCACCTTGCTAACCATAGACAATTTTTTTTTCTGTCTGAGCTGGGGTTCTAAAATACATCATATATCTTACATCTTTAGGGTACTTTATGTTCTTCAAGTATATCTATATATTCTCAGATGATCCAAAACTCTGTTCTTTTCTGATTCCATTTGGTAATTACTTCAGTATCTCCACTGAAAATCTGCCCTTTGTCTTCATCAGCTATCATTTATAGACTGGTGCATGTTATAATGTTGGGTTTTTATTTTGTCTTATTGTATATATTTCTTTTTTTCTTTTTTGCTGAGGCAATTGAGGTCAAGTGACTTGCCCAGGATCACACAGCTAGGTAGTGTTAAGTGTGTGAGGGCAGATTTGAACTCAGGTCCTCCTAACTTCAAGGCTGCTGCTCTATCTACTGCGCCATCTAGCCACCCCTTTAGAAAACAGGTCATGGATTTTGGGTGAACTAGAGATATAAGAGTTGTTTGACCCTGGGCAAGTCACTTAACCCTGTTTGTCTCATTTTCCTTATCTGTCAAATGACCTGGAGAAGGAAATGACAAATAACTCTTGTACTTTTGCTAAGATGACTCCAAATGGAGTCACAGAGTCAGACACAATTGAAAAAATGACCAAGGCTAAGCTTAAGAGGTTATCCGGGTATCAGAAATCAGAATAAAACAATGGATAATGTTTAGAAAGGCAAGTTAAAGTGATGGCATGTTTGAGCAGTGAAGGACAAGATAAGCAGAGCACCAGAAACCAAGCTGATTAGTCAGAATTAGATAGCATAAGCCAAGAGGGCTAAAGTCTGGGCAAAATTAATTAATCCATCTATCCATCCAAAAATATTAATATAGCATCTACTTGGTTCAAGGTATTGCCAGGCACAGTGACATTCACAGGACTTGAAAGGGCAGGCCAAAACGAGTAGGTTAATAAATGCAAGAAATCAGTAGTAAGAAGACCTTGATCAATTTTTCCTTAGCCAAGGAGCCTCTTATATTTTCCATTAAGCAACTCAGTCCTTGAGTGTCACTTAGTAGTGGGTGAAAGACTATTAGACAAGAGGGCAAAATGTGAGCACAGAGAAGGGAAGTTCCTGATATAGATTCTTTTGCTTGTCTACCTTGCAGTTAAAACTTCCTTAGGAAAATTTCTCATGGTAGGAATTTCAGGCAAATCTGTAGGAAGGGTGGCTTTATGGCAAGACTCTTAAAGTCAATCACACTCAAGGAACCATCTGCTCTTCCCAGACAAAGTTTGAAGGTTTGCCGAGCTATGCTAAAGTGAATATTTTATTGCCTAATATCATCAAGGTAGTCAAAGCCTGTGTCCTTATTTTTCACCTAATTTGGTGGCATTACATTTTTCAGGAACTTTAATGACACCAATTTATTCCTGTTTCTACTCTACCTTCATCCTTTGCTTCTAACATTTGGTTATAAATAACTGGGTTGAATTCAGCTGGTAAATGAGACCCCTGGATCTCATTACCAATTTCTTACTATTCAAACGTCCCAAAAGGAATTTTTATAAGTATCACCCTCTAAGTTTTAAATACCAGTCTAACCTTTTGTACCCTTGACACATTGTCCCAAGACAGTTTGGCAGTGGAGACATTTTAGTTGCCATAGGATATTTCATAATTTTAAATATTTTATAACAAATTAAATGTTAATTGTATGCTGTCTGGGGAAGAAAATCACTGTAGATTTAATTAACATTTAATTTATTAGTCATCAAATATTTAACTACTCCTATCTGAGGGACTTTTCCCCTTTGTTACTTGTAAGTTAGTAACAAGTTGTAATAAATTTTTCCATTTTTACATATGTATCTAACTTTTTAGATCTCTTTCTAAATATCTCCCCCATCTCTTGATCTGCCTGTAGAAGTAGCCTCCAATCTATAAACACAATGTATACCAAACATTTAATTTTAAGCCACTTTTAAAAAACTTAAACATAGTTCCCTAAAGAAACAATATTACAACTTGTGGTGTATCTTTAGGAATATTAATTGACTCCTGAAAGTCAGTTTCTTCATCTTGAAAATGATGAGGTTGGGTTGGATAAATATTTCTCAAAGAGGTTTTCCAGGCATGCTGTAAAATTTTAGATGTAAAATTAAGTTGCAGATAAAAAACTATAAATAATATTGTTTAATATAAATTTACTCATCCAGACCATGTAGCAAAGTAAATTGAGAATTTACAAACTATTTTGTTCAGTTGTGCCACCAACAGCTTGTTTAGACCTTGAATGTATTAAAAAGCACTAACATGGCAGCTCTTATTGAAAGAAGGCTGGGAAGGGGCAAGTGGGTAAATGTTCATTGTGCTACAATTCCTCTCAATGGTATTATGACCAACATTTGAAAATCACTTGTCTGTATTATGATTCTTTTTCATCTCCAGTATTTAGAGAGAATATGATCAGATGGGATAAGGTTCCCAGAAGAGTCTTCAAAAATCTTTTAACTCAATGTATCTGAAATAATATCCATTAATTTTAAAGATAGAAAACAAGTGTAAGGGTGGACTGAAATCATCTCATTTGGCTCTGATGCTTTGACTAGGTGAAAACACTTTTTGATTAAAAAAATTCAGTTGCTTGTGTAGAAGGATAATGATCTCTCAGAAGAGAAGGAGGGAAACAAGTCTGGGTGACTGGATTCAAGGGATTAGAATAAAGCAAAGGAAGAACTGAGCTGTGGCAGGAAAGGGAAGTTGTGAGGAGAGTTTGATTCTATAGGCATCTGAGAGAGATCTCCCAATGAAGGGGCCCAAGAAATTGTTTGCTCTTTTCCTAATTTATCTTCTGTTGCCTATTTATCCATAAGTGCTATAATATGATCTATTTTTTTGTTACACAAATGTTCCCATCAAGAATTTTGCCTCAAACATTCATGTATATGATATGATTAGTTAGTTTGGCAGAGAAGCCAATTTCTGCTTAGGTATTAGTAATTTTTCTAACTTGGTGTTTGGAGCAATTGTGACTCAATTCATAACTTTTAATCTAAAATAAACTCTTTAAAGATGAAAGGTGGAACCAAATGAACCTTAGGGGGTATTATATTGACACCAGGCTTAAAATGAGCTAATTATTCTAATGAGCTTTAAATAAGACATACAATTCAAATATAGAAGTCATTTTTCCCAGAAGAACTCTTAGGATTGTATAGTTTCCAGAATTTCAAGCTGAGATTCATTCTTTTTGAAGTTATCTTCAGCTTTACCTTTCACTCTTGCTACAGTGTAAATGACTGCTATTAAATTAGTTTCTGTTGCAGAAAGAAGGAAGCACAGAATACCAATCGAAGAAAAAAGACTTGGTATGGGATGGTTGAAAATCACTTACATGTCTTACCACCATGGTTCCATGGAGAACTTTTGTCCCATCACCAACAACAAAGAGGTAAAGTGGGTTCCCAGGTCATACAGAATAAGTAGCAGAACCAGTCCTTTGATGCTGAATCTAGAGCTGTTTCTATCTTACCATATACCTCATAAATAAGGCTGGAGGCAGGGAAACTTCCTTCTAGTTTCCAAATCATTCTCTTATCAACAAAGATAATTTTTTTCCTTCCTGTTTGGGGTATTAAATCTGTGAAGGCTGAAGTAATAGTAGGATGGGTGGGTGGGTATTAAAGCTTCTTTTCCAGTTCTTTTTGGTTAACCCTATTCCTAAATTGTTCTCACCTAAAGTTCTATTTTTCAGTCAATCAGTGAATTTAAAAGCATTTATTAAGTGCTACTCTCTGCCATTCATTGTGCTAGTATTGGGGATGAAAGACAAATACGAAATAGTCTCTGCCCTCAAAGAGCTTACATTTTACCAGAGAGACACCACATATCTAAATACATACAATATATATATAAGGTGTGTGTGTGTGTGTGTGTGTGTGTGTGTGTGTGTGTGTGTGCACTAGAGATCAAGAAAGTCTTTGTGTAGAAGGTTATCATCTGGCCAGCATTTTAAAGGAAATACAAGATTCTAGGAGGTGAAAATGAGGTAGGAGTCAATCTCCAGGCATTTCGAAGATGTAGAGAGAGGAGATGGAGTGTTGTTGTGAGGAAAAATAAGAAATTTAGTTGGGCTGGATATTAGAGTAGGGAAAAGGGAGTAAGGTATAATAAAATCACTTATGAAGTAAGATATAATTAATAAAGTAATTAAGGTACAATGAAGGCACCAAGTTATAAAAGGCATTAAAAGTTAAACAGAGGAACTTATGTTTAATCTTAAAGATAATAGGGAGCCACTGGAGTTTGTTGAGTAGGAGAATCATATTAGCTCTGCACTGAAAATCATGTTGGCAGCCATGTGGAAGATAGATTTGAGAGGAGACTTGAAGCCAGGAGATCAATTAGAGGTCCATTGCAAATGTCCTGACAAGAAGGGATGAGGACTTGACTGAGGGTGGTCACTGTAAATTGAGAGAAGGGGAAATGGCTTACACATAGAAAAGACAAAATTTAGTAACTAATTTGAAATGTGAGATGTGAGAAAGTGAAGAATTGAAGATAACAAGTTTGTAAAAATCAGATGACTGGATGGATGGTATTGCTTTTTAAAGAAAGGAAATTTTAGAAGAAATGAGTTATGGGGAAAAATTATGATCTCTTCTCCTAAGACATGGACTCTTATTCCTTGTGGCTTCATTCTCTCCTCTCAAAGTTGAGGAACCTGAACTTGGGAACTTAGTGCATGATGATGTGGGCTTGGTAAGGTCCCTCACCATTCCTTCTGTCTCCAAGGAGCATTTCCTGAATGAAAGAATAAAGAAACTCAAGAGAGATAATTCCTGATCTTCTTTTTCATGTACAGTGGATCATTTCTACTATTGAAATAGTTTTGTTCCAGAGCTTCAGTTTAATTTAATAAGCATTTTCTAAGAATTGTGTGTTGTGTTCAGTCTCAGGACTACTGTTTCATGGGCCCAAGTCTAATTAAGCCTAGATAAGCAGACAAAAAAATGAGCATACACTTTATACAGTTTGCAGCTTTTCTCTTCTAGTCCATGATTTCAGATTACCCATAGGTTGTCCTCTTTTTTTTCTGAGCTTTGATCCTAGAATCAGAAAGTCAAGAATCTTAAAACTGGAGGGGACCTTGGAGGCTCTCTAGTCTAATTGTCTTCCAAAGTCTCATTCTTCTAACATTCCTGAAAAGTGATCATGTAGTCTTTGCTTGAAGCCTTCAGGGACAGAAACTTTTCTGGAGATGATAGGAATACAAAGACAAAAAATGACAGTTCTTGCTTTCAAAGAGATTATATTCTGTTATGAGAGACTTACATATATATATATGTATATATATATGAAGATAGATAAGATGGAATCATTATGAGATAGTTAAATTCAAAGTAGCATGGGGGAGGGTACTAGCAGTTGGGGAGTGGGTCAGGAAAGTCTTCATGTAGAAAGTGATGCTTGAATTGAGACTTGAAGGAAATGAGTTGTTCTAAGAGGAACAGGTGAGGAAGGAATGAATTTTAGTCATCAGGAATGGGCAGTGGAAAGGGGCATAGGAGATGAAATTAACAACAGCTACTTTCTTTTGTCTTTTCTTCTTGTTTCATCCACCTCTGATCCTCAGGGTTCAGAGATTTCACCTAGGAGGTTGTTTTCTAGACTTCAGGTTTCATGTTAAGACAAGAATACCTGTCACATATAATACAGAATGGCAAGCAATTTCCTCTCCATATACCTTTAGTAATCAAGGCAGAATCAGGTCACACTGTGAAAGGAATGGTTTTACCATTAACAGAGACAGGGGAATTATGGAGATACATAGACATCTGGAAAGAAGATGAATTCTGTTTTAGACATCACTAGTCTGAAGTGATACATGAAATTTTAAATAGAAGTGACCAGGAGATAGAGAAGATGTGGGAAAAGAGGTTGGCACTACAAATTTAAATTTGGGCATCATCTATAGAGAGAAGGAATCTAATGGAGATAATGTATAGAAAGAAATATACAAAATTTAGAGTTAAACTTTGAGGAACACTGTTAAATATGGCTTAGAAAGGGATGAACAGTCAATGAAGAAGTCAGAGGAGCAGTGGTCAAAGAGGTTGGAGGTAATCAAGAGGTTCCATCAGCTTCCCCTTTAGCTCTGTTGTCTTCTATCAATTCACAGAATTAGAATCTTTTTTTCTAAGAGTTGTTTAGATCCTGTCTTCCTCTGTATTGGTAACCTATGCTGGGTCCTAGTTTCCATGTGTATACTTTGGTACTCCAATAGAATCTTGATTTTTACCTGTGTGAAATACTTTCCAGTAATGGATGATGCATTTTCTTCATATCTTCTCAACCTGTAAGATTATTTTTTTAAAAAGAATTTTAAAATAAAAATTTATTTATGTTTTTAAATGAAATTTCACTTTTATCCCAGCATTTCTCCCTTTTCCACTCCTAGACAGTCATTCCACTTAATAAAGAATATTTTAAAGTTTTTTTTTAAAGAAGATAAGAAAGAGGAAGAAGAGAAAACCCCCCAGCAAAACTGATCAATACATGGAAAAAGATATGAAAATATATGCAATGTTTCTTACCTCTACAGAGAGTGGGGGAAATATCTTTTCACAATTCATCTTTGGGAACATGCTTATTCTTTGTAGTTTTGCAGCTTAGCCTGTGAGGTTTTTTCCATATCTTTCTATAAATTCTCCTTATAGGATCTACTGAACATGTTAGAAGTAATCCTTTAGTTCATTGAGCTATTTTTTTTTTTAAAAGATGGGTCTATCATTTCTGCTGTTCATCTGTTATTTCTTTATGAATGGTCTTTCTTTGTCTTTCTTTGCATCCTTGATAAGCTTTTTTAATTTTATTTTGCTTTGTTCTTTTCTTCTTCCTTTTTTCTTTCTTCTCTTCCACTCTTTTTTGTTTTCTTCCTTCCTTCCTTCCTTCCTTCCTTCCTTCCTCCCTTCCTTCCTCCCTCCCTTCCTTCCTTCCTTCCTTCCTTCCTTCCTTCCTTCCTTCCTTCCTTCCTTCCTCTCTTCCTTCCTTCCTTCCTCTCTTCCTTCCTTCCTTCCTTCCTTCCTTCCTTCCTTCCTTCCTTCCTTCCTTCCTTCCTTCCTTCCTTCCTTCCTTTCTCTTTCTCTTTCTTTTTCTCTCCCTTCCTGCCTTCCTCTCTCCCTCCCCTCCTTCCTTCTTCTCTCCCTTCCTCTCTCCCTCCCTCCCTCCATCCCTCCCTCCTTTCCTTCCTTCCTTCCTTCCTTCCTTCCTTCCTTCCTTCCTTCCTTCCTTCCTTCCTTCTTTGCTTCCTTCCTTCTTTCCTTCCTTCCCACTGGGAACACTCTGCAGGTTGGCTACTTCTCTGTGATCTTTGAATGGTGCCTAGAACACTGAAAGGCTTAATAACTTACCAAGAGTCACAAAACTAGTCAGAAGTGGGTCTTGAATCCATGTCTTCCTGGGTATGAAACTGGCTCTTTAATTATTATGCTAAGATGCCTCTTAAATATATGTGTGTATATACACATACACACATATATACATAGATATTCCAAAGAGTTTATTAATATTAATAAACAGATTTTGAAGTTGCCTGTGATAGGTGGTGTCTTCATTCATAAGCACAGATAGTCATAACTAAGCATCAATTTCTTTTTCTCTTCCTTTGCCCTCTCTGCAAATCGCCACCTTGTTCTTTAGAGCCTGAAGTTTTCCAAATAGACCAGGGATCAAGTTGTGTAGGGAGGAGCTGTGGACATGCCCTGGGGAGCACTGATGGCTGTACTTGAGCATAGAATGTGCTGAGCTGTTGTCATTCAAAACCAGCAGGTTCTTTTTAATTCCCTAGGATTGGGCTTGATGATACTAGGGAGCTCAGGCAGTGAATCAGCTTCTTAATTCCTTTCTTCTGCTGAGGATGCTTCTCCCTCTCTCCATAGGTTTCATGGGTGTGAACTGCAGCTTCCTTCTCTTCCACTTGTCCCTTATCACCTACATAACTCTTAGCAGCTTAGTGACATTGGACCATCACACTATTTTTTTTTTTAATCAGGAGTTCCCAATCTGAGGTGTGCATATTCCCAATGAATACAAAAATATTGAGACTAATTGTTAATATCTATATTATTGCAATTAATTAATTTCTTGATTTTATTCCTTATATGCACATGCATGGTAAACTCTGATATTTATTTCTTTTTGTACTGAATATGGAGCAGTGAATAGAGTGCTGGATTTGGAGTCAGAAATATTTGAGTTGCTGCCTCAAACACTTACCATCTGAACAAATCACTTAATTTCTGTCACCTTCAGTTTCTTCATCTGTAAAATGGGGATAATAATGAATGTATTTCCCTGGGTGTTGTAAGGATTAAATAAGATAATGTATAAAAATACATTCCAAATTTTAAGGCATTCCATAATGCTAATTGTTATTTTTGTGTGCTTCAGTTTCTTCTATAAATTGAGGGGGTTGGCTTTGTGACATCTAAACTCTTTTCCAACTCTAGATTCTAGGAATAGGTGCTACTAAACTTCATGTGGACATTCAACTATTTTAGTCCCACAGCAGCTCAGAACTTCCAAGATCAAGAGGTCCACTAGTCTTAGCTCCTGGTAGCTGGGAATATGTGCCAGGGCCACCATTTCTGTTATTATTTCCATGCTTACTCAAAACTACTTATTACACTCAACTCTTCCTTTTCTTTTCCCTAAGTTATCATGTAAGGACATTGCCTCACCTGGTATTCTCTTCACCCAAACATGATCTTCTTGAATTTAAATCTGGCATCAGATTTAAATGATTGAACAACAATAAAAACAAGAAGATTGTTGAGAGCATACAGATGCTCAAAGATTTGCTATTCAGTTGTTTTTTAGTCATTTCGGACTCCTTGTGAACCCATTTGGGATTTTCTTGGTAAAGATACTGGAGTGGTTTACCATTTCCTTCTCCAGCTCATTTTACAGATGAGGAAATGGAGGCAAACAGGGTTAAGTGACTTGTCCAGGGTCACCCAGCTAGTAGGTACCTGATGCCAGATTTGAATTCAGGAAGATAAATCCTTTTGACTCCAGGCCTGGTATTCTATTCGCTGCATCACCTACCTGCCCTGCAAACATTACCTTCTGGTTCTCTGGTATAGCTCCTTGTCTTTTCCATTACCAGGTTGAAGCCTTAGACAGGTAGCCCTCCCTTTGTTCTTGTATCTATTCTCAGATAGATTATCCTGAGCCAGGGAGTTCTGGGTTAGTTTTCCCAAAGGCGGCAGAAATGAGTCTGTTGCAGGCAATAAGGACATGAGTCAACTGAAAACCCTTTGGAGATAGTTATTATTGAGTCATAGCATCTAGATGCAGCTTAGTTCTTCCTAACTGAGCTGGAAACTTTTATTAATAATAGTTGTCCATTTTACTTGATCCCTTGAGCCTTCATGCCTTACTTAAATGCATATGATGTTATATCTAGAAAGTATTTTGGAAACTGTTGGAGAATGGAAAGAGATCGGAATTTGCAGTTATAAGACTGGAGTTTGAATCTCAGCTCTGCCATTTTCTACTCATGTTGTGTTGGGCAAATATCTTCTCTTCTATGGGCCTTAGTTCCCTCATCTGAAAAATAAGAAGTTTGTATTAGATGACCTCTAAATTTCCTTACAATTCTCTGTATTTGTTTTTTTCTTAATCAACACCCACATTTTACAAAGGAGTCACCTTGTATGCAGTCAAGTGAAATGATTTAGAGCTGGGGTTTAAGCCCAGGTCCTCTGACTCCCAGTTCAGGTCTTTTTTTTTTTTTGGTCTTATGCTGCTTTTCACCCTAACCTACTTATTTTCTCTTTTATTTCCTTTTCACTATCCTTCTCTATCCCTACAGCCTGAATTTTAGTTATTTCTCATTAAAACCAAGCCACCTTGCCTCAGCTGGGAAAGTGGAAAGAGAGATCTCTTGTATGCCTATAGCCATTTAACATGCTTATACACATACACAGAAGACAGCAAAAATTTCAGAGAGAGGTAGGGAGATGGGGAGCATCAGCCCATATTCTATATTCCCCATTATATTTTAAATTCCTTGAGAGTAGACACCATGCCTGACTTCCCACAGTGCCTAGTATAGTGGTCTACAACATCAAGCCATTCAATAACTGGTATTGATTAAATGACTAGCTTGGAAGCATCTGTTTCTGATATACTATGTTTGGAATAAATATATTTCATAACCTTGCAAAGCAATATAAATTACTCTCAAGCCTATAATAATTTTTGACTAGCATGCCTATTCCTATTTATTATTGTGTAGGAAAAGATTTTCAAGGTATATTTGGTCCCACCCATGAAGAATATATCATCAGTCATCTCAATGGGGATGTCCACACCCTGCAAGGGAGAGATCTTCGGGGTCTTCCATGACAAAATCAGATGGCACTGAACAGCAGAAGCCATTTTTTGGTAATTGATTCATGTTTTTATTCTATAACAATACCTAAGGTCCATGCTTAGTTGGAAAGAGAATGACAGGAGAATGGAATCTCTTAAACCTGTATATAAGCATTTTGCTAATACTTGGGATTCAGATCAACACTGGTCCAGTGTCTTTCTTTCCTTCTTTCTTTTTCTCTTTTCTTCTTCTTCTTCTTCTTCTTCTTCTTCTTCTTCTTCTTCTTCTT
>JAJPUD010000384.1:83433-109160 GCA_023553655.1 Myrmecobius fasciatus | reverse complement strand
CTTCTTCTTCTTCTTCTTCTTCTTCTTCTTCTTCTTCTTCTTCTTCTCCTTCTCCTCTTCCTCCTCCTTCTTCTTCCTCCTCTTCCTCCTCCTCTTCTTCCTCTTCTTCCTCCTCCTCCTTCTTTCTTCTTTCTGTCTCTTGTCTGCCTGTCTCTCTTTCTCTCCCCTCTTCTCTCTCCCTCCCTCTCTCTTCCTCTCTTTCTCCCTCTCTCTCCCGCTCTCTTTCCCTTCTTTCCTTTTTTTTTTTTTGGTGAGGCAACTGGGGATAAGGGACTTGCCCAGAATCATAGTGTTGTGTCTGGGGCTATATTGGAACTCAGGACCTGTGTTATTCCAGGGCTGGTGCTCTATCCCCTGCCTCATCTAGCTGCCCCCCAGGTATCTTTTCTTAAACTCAACCTGATGACACCTTTTCTAGAACTGCCAATTTGTACAACAAACGCTCATAAAACACTTACTTTATAGAAAGTGTTGTGGTAGGTCTGGGACTAAAGTGACAAAAGTAATCCCCGTTCTTTGAAGAGTTTGCTTTTCCTTGGTGATGGAATGCATAAGGACTTTGGATTCTGTTGGGAAGCCAAGGGCACTCTATGGTAGAAGATTCTCCAAGTTTGACCTTCCTGACTTTGTTGCTAATAAACTGTCAAGATAACATATTACCTTACCCATAACAGATTAAAATATTCAAAATTTGACTAGTCAGGTTCCTTAATCAAAGAAAGATAGATTTGTGAAGGTAAGATTACCCAATGGAATATTGTCTGTTATTTGTTTATCAGTTATTGAGGTTCAAGGCTATGATTGCTTTAATGCATTTTCCTTGGTTTAACTTGGTTATTTGAATAATAAAATTTAGCTGTTCAGTCTTCCGACCTTGGAATGACATTCAATCTATAGATTCTTACTCTAATACAGCCTCAATAATTCAAAATGCCTTTAATCTTACAAATTAACCGAATCTCTCCCACTGCCCTTGCCCTGGGCTCTGCGTGGACTTTTATCAGTTAATGAAATTTGACTTGAAATTTTTAGTTTTATCATTTATGTTTAATTTCAAGCTTTCTCTTTCTTCATAACGAGATTTAAAGCTGCACAGTGAAGTATAGAGTTCCGTGAAAAATCAGGCAGCTTTTTAAAACAATGGATTAGACTAAAATCCTAAGCAATACAAAGAAATTGTTCTATTACATATAGAGATATACCAATGTAAGTTCCAAACTCAGGAAGAAAGTTTCCTCATCCAGTTTCTGACCTTAACATAACATCTTTTTTTCTTTGAAAAGTGTTCCCCTTTCTTTTTAACGTTTTGTTCTTTCTGAGTTGGTAATAATTCGATCCTGCCACACTCATTCTCACTCAGTTAACAGAACAAGGATAGTGATTATCAAAAGGCCTGGTGGGTTCAGATGTTTAGTTAAAATTCTGACTCATTGGTTTTGAATGGAAATATTTGGATGGATTCCAAATATTTGGATTTTTTCATCAGGAAATATATCTAAAACTTTAGAAGTCCCATTTTTCTTTGGATTAGACCACCTAGAGATAAATTGCTAAATTATTGGCTTGAACCCAATAGCCACTGAGGTTCTTTTCCTTTCTCAAATTCTGTCATTCATTTATTCATCCTTTTTTATAATAAATATTTACCAAATACCTATTCTGGTGAAATTACCTTTCTCTTTTGATAAGTGGAAATTTCCAGTTTCATTTTAATGTGTTGAATATATTGTAGAAGCAATGTGTATAAAAGTGAGAGTACTGGGATGACACTCAGAAATACCTGGCTGTCTGGCAGCCAGGGTGATGTAGGGTAGGCAAATCACTTAATCCTTTTCATACTTAAATTTGCTCATCTGTGAAATAAGGGTTGGGGTAGATGGTATCTACAATCCCTTCATGAGCTAAAATTTTATGAGTATACGTATCTAACTGTTTGCTAGCCATCTCTCAAGCCAAGTCAGAATGGATCTGAATTAACTATTTAATATACAGGCTATCCCCAAATTCTTAGTGTTATTTTAAGCTTTTAATAACATAAAACTGCACTAAGACTTTTAGGACACCAAATTCCTCTCTTCCTCCTTCCCTCCCTTTCTCCCTCCTCCCCATTCAAAACACACATCTATATATAATATACACACACATATATATATATATATACATACATTAACTCTATCTATATGTATGTGCAAAGTTTATGCAAATAATTTACATTATTCAAATTCAGTAAATGCTACACTCAGTATCTTCTATGTACAGAATATTGAATAGAGCCTGGTTGAAATTAAAATTTTAGATTAAAAAGTGGTCCCTGCCCTCATGGAATTCCTTTTTGTTCATTTTTCATTTTCATATCATGGAGTGGTCTCTTGACTTGCACAGCAATTGGATTTAAGTGAGGCAGAGTAACACAAAGTCATCAGCTTTACTCTTTTCCAAACTCATCGAAGTTTGTTGATAAGACAAAAATCAAAATGTCTTCAATGTCTGACCAAGCTCTAAGCATTCCACATTGCCTCCTTCAGCTGCCTGTGTGACCATTGAAATGAACTGTTCTCATCTACCCATTGCTCCAGGGTAAGCCTTCATATGTTTGCAGTAGACATCCCCCTCACTTATTGGTAGACTTATAGAGTAGGTTTATAGCTTGAGGTTACCCTCAAACCTGTGTTAGCCCATCTTCTGAGACAGTTTTTTTTAACTCATGTGTCATCACTGCTCATGTTACAGCTTCTTGAAGCCACAGGTGAGACACCAAAAGTAGATGAATAACCCTAAATAGGCTCAGCAAACTCTGGCACCAGAGGTGTTAGTAGTCCCTGAACACCCCACACACCTTAAGGAACTTATAGGCTAATGAAAGACATGTCCCATATACACAAAATGATTATGCAAAATAATACATGATGATTAAAAATGAGGACAAGCAAAATTCAGTATGAAATATCTGATGAAGAGAGGTTATTTTACCTATTATTTTGTTTTGTCTCTCCAATTCTGTACTTATAAAGTTTATTTTTCTCATGCCAAAATTGGGACTTTATTAAATGTAAAACACTTCAGTTTATGCCATGTTTTAACTAGCCTTTCAAGCTCCTTGAGGCTGTCATCCAATGCTTTAGCTATCTCTCCTGGTTTTGTGTCATATGAATATTTGATAAACGAGCCACCTATATTTTCATTTAAAGGATCTACAAAAATGTTGAACAGCTCAGATCCATGGGGCAGCCCACTAGAGATCATCATTTATCTTTGTATTGATTGATTAATGAATCATTGTAATGAAGCCTGGACAGAATCGTATTTTTGTCTTTAATCCTGATTTTGGTGATGAGAAAAGTTGAGTTCAAAGAAGTTAAGGACTCTTTGAATCTTGCCATTCAACCAATTCTGAATTCATCTAACATCATTTTTTGTCTTTAAGAGTGGAGCTCTTCATCTTCTCCACAAAGAAAACATGAAAAAAATTGTCAAATGCTTTGCAGAAATATACATAATCTTGTCTACATCATTTTCTTGATCAAGTAGCCTAGTGATCCTGTCAGAAAAGGAAATTCAGTTTGGCTTGACCTCTTCTTGATGAAGCTATAGTTTCTTGCTTAAAGCTCTGCATGGCATCTATAATGATTAACAAGTCATATTAATAGTAAATTAATTCTATTAAGTAGTGAAGAAGCTGAATAATTTGAGTTTTTGATGAATAATTTATTATCAATAACCTTTAATAATACTCATTATTGTAAATAATAATTAGTGATTTAAAATGTAGCAAACCATCCTTCTGGTCATGTGGTTTAGAATTTCTTCCAGGAATTAAAAGTCAGGCTCACTAGCTTACAGTTTAACCATTTCTCTGTTTTCTATTTTTTGAAAATTGAAGCACTGAAACATAAAAGGATGATTTGTGATCATTTAGAAAGGGAAATGGTCATCTTGATGATCTCTATGAGGAGTTTTGGAAGAAAGACCATAGTTTCATCAAAAATAGGTCAGACCAGATTAATCTCATTTCCTTTTTTCATTAGGTTGCTAGAATGGCAGATCAGGGAAATGCTGCACAAATGTATTTCAGCAAAATTCTTGTCAAAGCCTCATGCTCTCTTTTATCCAATTTTTAGTCCCATGATTTCTTTCCAATTCTTTCTGATTTTTTTTGAAGGTCACCAACAGTAGTTCAAAATTAGCTAATAACTGGCATTTATATAATGCTTTAAGGTTTGCAAAGTACTTTATATACATATTCTCATTGTCTTTTTTCTCACATTTTCTTGTTTTTTCACATCTTTCATTTTCTCACAACTGAGCTGTGAGGTAGCTATTGTTATTATCACAATTTTATGAATAAAGAAATTGAGGCTGAGTGAGAGGTTAAGTGGCTTAATCTGTCTGCTCTTGGTACACTGAGAAAGTGAATTCATGATTTATGGATGAATATCATGGAATAATAATTTACAAGTGTATAATCTAGGTATGGAAATTACAAGCTTAAGAATTAGGCACATGGTTGTTGGGAAGGCCAGGAAGACTCAACTAGGTGACTTGGTCCTGGAATTGAGCTTAATAGTAACTTAAATTTAAATTTAGAAAATATTATTAGTTACCTACTATGTATAGAATAGGCAGCTAGATAGGCACAGTGGTAGAATGCCAGACCTGGAATCAGGAATACTAGTCTTCATGAATTCAAATCTAACCTCAGATTTTTATTTGCTGTGGGAGTCCGGCAGGTCAATTATACAAATAATTGGTCAAATATGTAAATAAAAAAAAACAATAAACAGTTTAAACTTGTTTACCTCAATTTCTTGTCTATAAAAATGATGGAGAAGTTAAAGGCAAACCAAGTCGTATCTTTACCAAGAAAACCATAAATAAGGTCACAAAGAGTCAGTCATGACCAAATATAATTGAACAACAACATGTCTGTACAGAGTGGCCTGGTGAAATAGTTAGAAAACTTGCAAGAAGACCAGGGTAATCAGAGCCACAAAGCTAAGTATCTAAGGTGATATTTGAATTCAGATGTTCTTAACTTTACCCACTGTATGACCTATTTCCCCCTGGTGAATCCCTTTCACCAGCTATATTAATTAGCATTCTGGAATATAGTTAAATATATAATAATAATATAGTACAACTAGGCTTTTACCTTTTTATTTGTTATCTTGGCTTTTGACTTTCTATTAATTCTTTGGCCCAGCCAAGCTTATTATAAAATAAGCCAAATAGTTCCTTTCTCTAACAGTTGTCCTTATTAGAAAAAATAGAAGTTGAGTAGTTTTTTTTTTTTTGCCATCCCTCCACTATCTTTTATTATTATTTTACTTATCTCACATTGTCTTGTCCCTTTTTTGTTTTTCTAAGTTTTCTCAATATAGCTTAATGAGCTATCTTTTGGGGGAGGGGAATGGAGAAGGCTGGGAACTTCAAAAAAAAAAAAACCTTTGTAAATGACAGTAAGGTAAGGACCATACTATTTGTAATCTAATGGGAAGATCACTGGATTTGGAGTCAGATGACACTACTTGTGGTTTCTGTTCTGTCATTCAATGACTATGTGACCTTGATCCTTGAACTTTTGGGATCCCAGTTTCCTCATCGACAAATTGCATCTATACTTCACAATTGATGTGAAAATCACATAAGATCATTTGTGTAAAGTGTGATATAAATGTCAGCTATAACTAGAATTCTGCAACTAAAATCTTATTGCAATGTTTTGTCATAGTATAGAAGTGGCAATCTGCTCTGGGTGACAAATCCTAATAAGTTGGAAAGGTCTTGAGGTGTATGTTGGGGGGGGGGTAGGGGGCTGGGGAAGGATCTGGGGATGGGGCCTCTGTGTATTTGCTGTTTGACCACCAGCTCCACTAACTTCCTAGGGGTTCTGCACCAAAGGGTTGGTTATATAGTGATGAATTCAGGGGACCTTTGCAAATAGCCTGTCACAATCTGTATTACAATAGCTAATAGTTATAAAAAATATGAAGTTTTAAAGCACTTTACATGTTATTTTATTTAATCCTCATGACAACCTGATGAGAATAGGTGTTAATATTATCTCTATTTTTGCAGCTGGGGAAACAGATTAGAAAAGCTCTGGTAAGTGACTGGGTCACACAAATAGTAAGTATTTGAAGCAGGTCTTCCTGTATCCATACCCAGTGCTTTTACCTACTTAGCCATATAGCTAACTCTTATTATTAGACCATACACAAACCAAGGAAATAATAGGTTCTAAAAATAATATTGCTTTTGGTGATATAAGAGGATTCTAATAGACTTGAGATGGAAAATACCATCTACATCCAGAGAGAAACTATGGAAATTGAATGTGGATCAAAGCACAGTTTTTTCACCTTTTTTGTTTATTTGCTTTTTCTTGTGATTTTCCACCCTTGTCTTATTTTTCTTCTACAACATGACAAATATAGAAATATGTTTGAAAGTATTATACATGTATAACCTGTATCAGATTGCTGTCTTTGGAAGGGGGGGAGGCAAGAGAGAGAGGGAGAAAAAATTTGGAAAACAAAGTCTTGCAATAATAGATGTTGAAAACTCTCTTTACATGTATTTAGAAAAATAAAATATCATTGAGAAAAAATATTATTGCCAATATTTTACAATAATTTTATTATTGTTGTATCTTTCCCATCACCTCATAGAACTTTTTTTGGGTGGGGGGAAGTAAATGGAGGGATTCATATCTGTGATTTTTTAGATGTGGGGAACTCCCTGTATTCCTGTATCTGATACGGAACTGCTACTGGTTTGCAAATTATAGTATTAGACAGACTTGTGTCTCTAAATGGCATCATAGTGCATAGAACGCTAAGCCTGGAGTCAAGAAGACTCATCCTCCTAAATTGAAATCTGACCTTGGACCCTTTCTGGCTGTGTGACCCTAGGTAAGTCACTTAATCCTGTTTGCCTTAATTCCTCATTTGTAAAATCAGTGCAGTACCTTTGCCAAGAAAACCTCAAATGGGATCACAAAGAGTCGAACAGGGCAGAACAATAGCAAGTGTTGGACAAATGCTTGGACATGGAGAGATTAAATGACCTGACTCAGGGTCCCACATCTAATATAAAATCAGGGGCAGAATTTAAACTTCTTGCCTCCTTGAAGGCTTTCTTATCACTATATCATGCTGTTTTTCACTCCATACACAATGGGCACTGAGTAATGTTTGTTGAACTAGAAATGAGTTCCTGTTAAGCTTCTTTTCAGGACTGAACATTCTTTCCTTGCCCTAGACTCATTCAATGCTATTGATATGTCTAAATTTAATTACTACGGAAATATGAAATGTTTCACAAGAACTGGGGAATAGCGAATAATCTATCCTATTTGTTCTTAAGTCAGCTTTGGTTATTTTAATTGACACTTTATTAAACTTTTTTTTTTCATTTTATTAAAGCTTTTTATTTGCAAAACCTATGTATGGGTAATTTTTCAACATTGATCCCTGCAAAGCTTTCTGTTACAAATTTTTCCCCCTTACTCCCCACCTCTCCCCTAGATGGCAGGAAGCCCACTACATGTTAATTATGTTAAATTTATTAAACATTTTAAACAATTCCCATAAAAACATTCACTTTCATACTTTCAGGCACAATTGTTATTTATTTATGTATCAATATGTTAATACAAACAAAAATTTTTATGGTCCCGTCCTGCATTACATAAAATTACCAATAAAATATTTTTATGACTATATCTTTTTCATTTTTGTATATAACCAATGTACGTTCAATGCACACACAAAAAATCCAATCCAGAAACCACATTGTAGCTCTTAAATTTTCATAGAATCTCCTAATTCCTTCTCTGCTGAGTATATATATGTAAATTCCTTGAAGGCAGGAACCATCTTTTGCTTCTTTTTGTATCCCTAGCACTTAGCACAGTGCCTGGTATATAATAAGTGGTTAATAAGTGTTTATTGACAGCTTTGTCAGTTCTTCCTGGTCTTTCTAAACCAAATGTGCCCAGTATCTAGGTCAGCTATACTTGCAGCAAGCTGGTAACTTATAATTTCTTATCAGGGTTATACCCTTGCAAGTGATTATTCACTCATATAAAGTGAACTCACTTTCTCAGTGTACCAGGAGGCAACAAGCATTAATTTAGTGGTTATTTTAGGCCAAACTTTGTGCTAAGTACTGGGGATAGAAATGCAAACAAAGAGAAAGTCCCAACACAGAAGAGGGTAAAACAACAAACAAATTGGAGCAGAAAAGCTTCTGGAGTCTAGCCCCCAGGCTGGAGCGTGGTAATCAAATCCAGAGAAATAAGAGCTTCTGGGGAAAAGGGACCTCTGGATTTCTATCTAGGACTTGGGTCAGATATCTTCTACCTTCCAGGCACTTAAAGGAGGCCCACTATTATGCAAATGGTGAAGGATTCAGGGATTCCTAAATGAGATTTTTTCTATATTCTCTATAGAGTTACATGCACTTGGTGCTTTCAAATGCTTTAAAATTAGACTTTTAAAATGGAATGTAAGCTTCTTTTTTGAGGAGGGATAGTTTCTAGTACCTAGCATAGTGTCTAGCCCATGGTAGGTGCTTAATAAATACTGATTTGGGGTAGCTGATGGTGGAGTGGATAGAGTATGGGGCTTCAGTTCAATCTGTTCTCAGACACTGTGATCTTAAACAAGTCACCATTGCTATTTTATTTAATTTCCTTATCTATTAAATTGGAACAATAATAGTACTTACCTCCCAGGATTGTTATGAGGATTAATTGAAATAATATTTTTAAAGCACTTAAGTCCATTTCCTGACACATAGTAGGTGCTATAAAAATGTTAGTAGTTATTCTTATTATTTAAAGTCAAAAGACTTAAAACTCACAGCAGTGATTTAAAGATGATATTTAGGCAAACAGTCTGTAAAGACAAATAACAGTTCTCTGAGGATATACAAACTCCAGGGGAGAAGACATTAAAATTTAGATTACTTAATCCATCCCTGTTTTTCCAGCTGCCCAGACCACTGCTCATTTCTGCTTCTCATGTTTTCTTCGGGACACAGCTAGGGCTGATAACTCAGCAAATTTGTGAAGTGGGAGTTTTGTCCTCCATGTTCTCCTCATCCCCTCTTCCCCTCCTCCTCTCAGTGCCCCATGCTCTGAGCTGTTCTTGACCCCTTTGCCCCCAATTAAAATTTACCTTGTGAAAGTCATACAGGATTTATCTTTCAAATAGAATTTCTGTATCCACGTCTGCTGTGTCAGGATGAGGCTCTTGGTGGGATATGAGAAGTGCCTGATTGTATTGAGCTAGATGTTAGAATGGAAATCTGCTGGTGACCAAAAATCAGAGTTTATAAAGCAACTAAATTATGGGTGAATATTCACATTACAAAGTCACTGAATTTTAGATTGAATATATATGTAATGGGAATTATATTGACAGAAATGTAGAGTATATAAATATAATACTAACTCTATGACTCTATTGTATATACATGGAATACATATATACATAAACATGCATATATATAACACAAATGTAGACAAATGTTTATCTGTGTGCATATACACATGCATAACTACACAGTTATACAAGCAAATGCTGGCAACACAATATATGCATGTGTGCACAACACAGTACACACATGTGCACAACACACACACATATAACCATGTACACATGCAGCATATTTCCATATGCACACAAATGTATGTTGCAGATACATATGTACATACACATTATGTGTGTATATTTTCATATGCATACATACCACACACTCTCAAGCAGTTCAACAAATTGCTTAGTGGAAATAGAGAGTTGGCTGGGACAAGGAAGACTGAGATTCAAGTCCTACCTTCTTACTGGTTTTGTGACCCTGGGCAAGCCACTTACCTTTTCAGTGAAACCTCGACTCATAGAGAAACAGATCCTGTGGGCTTCACATTGCCTTAGAAAACCATAAATTAATATTATTTATGTTTAATTGTATTCTTATTTATTTTGTTAAACATTATCCAATCACATTTTAGTTGGTTAGGACCATATTCTGAAGTGTTGCTGGCTATCTAGCTACTAATTTGACATCTCTATTTTAGATAACTCTCTCAGACCATAGGTTGCAGAGAAGTCACTAACAACTTGCATTGGTAAAGAGAATTTCCTCATGCTGGAATTATTTAAATCACTGAAATCATAGGTCCAGTCCCTATCCCTTCTAAGCAAGCAAGCAAATAAATATGTGAATAAATGAATGAATATGCACATATATGGTGTTCAATCATTTTTCAGTCCTGTCTGACTCTGTGATCCCATTTGGAGTTTTCTTGGCAAAGATACTGGAATGGTTTACCATTTTCTTCTCTAGTTTATTTTACAGATGAGGAAGCCAACAGGGTTAAGTGACTTGCTCAGGGTCACACAGTTAGGAAGTATCTGAAGCCAATTGAACTCAGGTCTTCCTGTCTCTTGACCCACTGAGGTCTTCTTGTCTCTTGACCCACTGGGATACCTAGCGAGCTGCCCTATTAAGTTGGAGCTATGGTTATTTTGCTTAAGCTTTGAGAATACTTGCTAGGTCTAGTTTTGGTTCTGACTTTGTTCAGTGATTATCATGCTTCTCCATTCCTGCTCCTCCCAGCAATCCCTAGATTTGTCAAAGCAAAATTATAAGAAGGGGCCATACTGAATGAAATTCTTAGTCTCTGATCCCATCCTTCTCCTCTGATTGGGAGAGAGTGAATTTACAGGAAATGGATGCAGTTATTGGCCATTTTATTTCTTTTAAATTCTACTTTACATTCAATTATGTGGCTTCATTATCCTCCTTCTCACTCAGTTGTGTTCCTTTTTTGTTTTCAGCTGAGGGCCAAAGCACTTCTTCACATGGTCTCTGATTAAGATCCAATAAAACTAAAAGAAAGAAGGCTAAATGAAAGAAGTGTGTTGTTAGACATGAAGGGCTGAAGGTAATTTTGTTTTGAAACTGCACATTTTGGGGACTGTGCCTGAGGGCTACATCAGTGAAGTTAATTAGGGCTAACTTCTTTTCTTTTTTCCTTTCCTTTCTTGTCCTTTAGGACCTATACATGTGCTTTCTTTTCACCTCTTCTTTCTAGCTTCCTGGTCATCCTTCAAGATTCCATTTAATGCAATACTTCTGCAAGTAGCCTTTCCTTCCTCCACACTTCCCCATGTTGTTGCTGTTCAGCGATTTCAATTGTGTTTGATTCTTTGTGACCCCATTTGTTCTTTCTTTGGCAAAGATACTGGAGTATTTGCCATTTCTTCTTTCCCTGTCTTAACTTGCTGTATATACATAGTTATTTGCATTCTTTTTCCCTTATTAGAATGTGATCTCTTGGAAGACAGAAATCATGTTTTTTTTTTAGCTTTTTATTTTCAAAATATATACATAGATTTCAACATTCACCTTTGCAAAACCCTGTGTTCCAAATTTTTTTTCTTTCCTCTCCTCCTCCCTCCTCTCCTAGACAGAAAGTAATCCAATATATGTTAAGTATGTGCAATTCTATACATATTTCCACAATTATCGTATTGCACAAGAAAAATCAAATCAAAAAGGAAAAAAATGAGAAAGGAAGAAAAAAGCAACTAAACAACAACAAAAAAGGTGAAAATACTATGTTGTAATTCACACTCATCACAAAATCATTGGAACTGGCCTGAATCATCTCACTGTCCATCAGAACTGATCATTGGATAATCTTGCTGTTGCCATGTTCAATGATCTGCTTCTGCTCATTTCACTTAGCATCAGGTCATATAAGTCTCTCCAGGCCTCTCTGAAATCGTCCTGCTGGTCGTTTCTTACAGAGCAATAATATTCCATAACATTCATATACCATAATTTATTCAGCCATTCTCCAATTGATGGGCATCCCTTCAGTTTCCAGTTTCTAGCCACTACAGAAAGGACTGCCACAAACATTTTTGCACATGTGGGGCCCTTTCCCTCCTTTAAGATCTCTTTGGGATATAGGCCCAGTAGAAACACTGCTGGGTCACATGGTATGCACAGTTTGATAACTCTTTGAGCATAGTTCCAAATTGCTCTCCAGAATGGTTGGATCCGTTCACAGTTCCAACAATGTATCAGTGTCCCAGTTTTCCCACATTCTTTCCAACATTTATCATTATCTGGAAATCATGTTTAAGCCTTAAAATTTTTTTTTTTGAGTTCTCTGTACTTAGCATGATGCATGGAATATATGCTTACTTATTGACTCACTGAGTGACTAATGTTAAGGACTTTAAGGGGTTCCCTGAACTTGTCTTTTTGAACTGCCACATTTTCCAGAAACAATGGCCCCAGAGTATGTATGTGGATGTGTCAAGGATGAAGTCCCTTATCCCACAGGGGACAAAATATGTTGTTTGTACCCCAAACTGGAGTTTCTGTATGTCCTTAAGAGTCAAGACAGCATCAGTCAGTCTGCACTAGGCTTTGCAGCTGGCACCCTTATGCATAAGGAGACCATTCTATCTTCATGGGCCAGCAGTTCCCAAGGGAAAAGCATTGACTTTTGACATCACTTTGCTCCTCTTCTTTGAGTGGAGTTATGTCCTTTTCCCACCTTCACTATATTTTTACCCTCCTGTGTCACACCCTTTCAGAGATTCTGGTATCTTCTGCTTCCTTTGTCCTGTTGTTATGAATATGCAAACTTTGTATGGATCATGAACTCTTTGGGTTCCACATGAATGCTGATTTCTCTTGTAATAAACCTCATTTTCACATAAGTTTCAGGAAGTTGTGATTGCCTGTTGATGTTAACAGTATTTTCCCAAAGATTTCTTAACACATCTGGAGGCTTTTTATTTTTTACTTTCCTGAAGCTTGTTTTACTTGTCCATATGTCTGTCTGCTCCCAGATGATCTTTCCATGCCTTTCTATTCAATGCACCTCTAGTTGTAAGCTAGTGAATAAAATCTTTCTTTCACACACTTTGCCCTTGCTCCACCTGCTTTAATTCTCTTTCCCACTCCTTTCCTCCCCCAAATCCTTATGTCCCCTATACCTCCCTAATATTTGCCAGAATCAGGTATTCTCACTATTCAGGGCAAAAATTTAAGTTAGGAAATTGGAAGGAAGGGAACTCTCTTGCTATCCTCTGACAAATCAAATATTTTATACAGCATAGTGCAGTGGGAAGATGCTGGATCTGGAAGAGGTTCTGGATCTAAATTTTGGCTCTTTCACTAACTACCTGTGTGACCTCAAGATTGGTAACTTCTTTACCTATTTAGACCTCATTTGAAGCATCTGTAAAATGAGAATGAAACTTTTGATAATATATTCTCTAAGCTTCTCAAATTTGACATCTGTGATCTTTAAATATTTAAGATAGCTAGTAAGATTTTGGCCTTGAAAATAGTTATTAATATGTTTCATGCTCCCATTTAACATATCCAATGGGAAACTTTCTCTTTCTCTCTATATAATATTTACATGGTGTCCTTTTGTCTCTCAAATCACCACCACTTTATTTTGCGAAGAAAATTAAGAAAAAGTTTTTCCCTACATAATTCTTTCTTGTATTTTTTAGGGAAACAGCAACTTGGACTGTGAAGCAGATTCATGGATGCCTTCACACACAGTCTGTTTTGCTTTCTTGTTTAAAACATTTTGGTACTAAGTAGCAGATTTTATCCCTCCAGGGACTCAGAGAATTGTAATTGTTGGGAAAAAGGAAAGAAGTAGTAGGAAATCTATATTCTGATTAATACTGGCATTGCCTACTGTGCAATATTGAGTGAACCCCTGTTCCTCTGTCAAGTGGATTTAGGGTCTCCACAGAATTTTGGAGGCGAGAACTATATTTCATCATCTCTTTTCAAGAATATTGCAGATTGGTCATTGTAATTAAGCTGATTTCAGTAAACTACTAGGTTGTTTACCTTTATGTTATAGCCATTGTGTATGTTTTATATTGTATATATGTTGTTTTGGTTCTACTTATGTCACTTTAAGTCAGTTCATATAAGTTTTCCCATGTTTCTCTGTATTCCTCCTCATCATTATTTCTCACAAAGGCAATTCCATTAAAGTGGTATAAACATTTATTAAGCACCTACTATGTGCCAGGAACTATGTTAAGTGCTTTTAAAATATTATCTCATTTGATCTTTCCAAAAATCTTGGAAGGTAGATGTTACTATTATCCCCATTTTATAGTGTGGAAACTCAATCAGACAGAGATTAGGTGACCTGCCCAGAGTCACACAGCTAGTTTCTGTCTGAGGTTGGATTTGAATTCTAACTAGAAGCAGAATCTCTATTGTGCCTCTCAGTTAAAGTTAATACACTACATTAATATGCCACATTTTGTTTAACCATTCCCTCATCAATGGACACCAAGTTTGTTTCTGTTTTTTTTTTTTTTGCTACCATTTTCTTTCTTTATAATTCTTGGCACATTTTAGGAAAGACATTGACAAAGTACATGATCTGGGGAGACAATAGATGACCTTGGAGTTCCAGCCTGAAGAAGGTTCTCAAAAATCATCAATTGAAGGAATCAGAAATATTTTATCAGGAGAAGAGAAGGAAAAAACAACAAGAAGGTAGATGGGTAGCATTTGCAGGAATGTAGATTTCAGTTCAATATAAGAAAAAAAAAACAACTTTCTAATGAAAAAGACCCAGAAAATGGCAGAGCATAGGCTGGTACTGAGCTAAACTTCCCAACATTCTCCCTGAAACAACTTTAAAATAATGCCTTAAGTCAAATTTTAGAGCAGCAAAGCCAACAAAAAGTCAGGAGGAGACATTTTTCCAGCATGACAGCTTAGGATTTCTGTAGGAGAAATCTGTAAAACTGGGCTAGCACAGCCCCAGGGCATGGTAGAAGTGCAGTAGAAGCACCAGCAGTGGGCTTATAGGATGGCAATCCTGCTGTTACAGCAGCAGCAGAGCTTTGGGAGATCTCAGCCTAGAGATGGAGAAGGGATGGGGCAGCTATTCAGAAAGAGATTGAGGACCCTTTCCTGGCATTTAGTGTAGCTGGTGCTAATTGGCAACTTTATTGCCCATAAGCAGTGCTGTGTCACAGTGGAGTGCTTATGGTTAGTCACCAGGGAGTAGGGGACCTGGTTACAATTCCAGGATTACAAGGAGCATTAGTACTTGAAGCTTTGGGGAAGCAGGGACCCTTTCTGGGCAAAGACCAGAGTGTAAACCAGGGGAGCAGTGACCGTGCCTCTCCAGGATAACACCACCTTGGAAGTATCAAAAATTGATAGACCCTCTAGAACTAGCTCTGAAAACAGAAAAAAAAGCATGAAGTTTGGTACAGTGTGTCCCTGCCCCTCAAGAGAAGCATAGAATCTTATTATCATAAAGTTCAAAGAGAAGAAATAAATCTGGAAAATGAACAAACAATAACCACAAAAAGAACTTGACCATAAAAAGCTATTATAATATCAGAGAAGATCAAGACATAAACTTAGAAGAAGACAACAATGTTAAAATAACTGCAAACAAAGCCTTGGAAAAAAATGTTAATTGGACCCAAAGTGAGCAAGAATTCCTGGAAGAGTTAAAGAAAGAGATAAGAGTGATAGAGGAAAAATTGGCAAAAGAAATGAGAGTGATACAAGAAACTTATGAAAGAAAAAAAGCTTGGTAAAAGAGACACTAAAAATGCTAAATTATATATATATATATAGATATAGATATTTATAGATATATCACCTTAAAAACAGAGCTGATCAAATGGAAAAAGAGGTATGTTGAAGAAAATAATTCTTTGAAAATTAGAATTTGGCAATTGGAAGCTAATTACTACATGAAGCTTTAAAAATAACAAAATAAAATAAAATAAAAAAACCAGGAAGCATCCTATGAGAAAAACAAGTGACTTGGAAAATAGATTGAAGAGAGATAATTTAAGAATTGTTAAGAAAGACATAATGAAAAAAGAGCCTAGATATCATATTTCAAGAAATTATAAGGAAAACTGCTTTGAAATTAAAAAATTAATCTTAGATTCTGAGGTTAATATAGGAATTGAAAGAATCCATTGATCACTTCTTAAAAGAGATCCCAAAATGAAAACTCCAATTTCCAGTTTCCACAAGAAAATATCGGCAACAGCTAGGAAGAAACAATTCAAACATCATGGAGCCACAATCAATTATACGAAATATAGCAGCTTTCACTTTATTGATGGGGAGTAATCACAAAAGGGAAGACAGATTGTGGGAGGCAGTGGTCAGAAGTAAAATAAATTTTTGAGGAGAGACATGATAAAAAGAAAGAGAGAAGTATAACAGAGGAAAGCAGGATGATTGGGAAAGCACAGTTGGTGATCATAACGGAATGTGTGTGAATGAGATGAGCAAACCTATAGAATAAAAGGATGAATTGGAAACCAGAATCCAATAATGTATACAAGAGACAAACTTGGAACAAAAGATACACATAGAGTTGAAATGATCAGGTGGAGCAAAATCTATTATGCTTCAGCTGAAGTGAAGAGGGTAGGTGTGGCAATCATGATCTTAGGCAAAGCAAAAACAAAATTAGACCTAATTGAAAGAGAAATAGATAGGGAAACTACATTTTTCCTAAAAGATACCATAGATAGTAATATAAAAAATTATGGAAAGTATCTTTTATAAAGGGCTCATTACTCAAATATATAGGGAACTGAGTTGAATTTATAAGAAATAATAGCTATTTTTTCCCAGTTGATAAATGGTCCAAGCATATAAAGGCAATTTTCAGAAAAAGAAATCAAAGTTATCTATAGTCATATAAAAAAATGTTCTAAATCACTATTGATTAGAGAAAGGCAAATTAAAACAACTCTGAGGTATTGTTTCATTACTATTGGAAATGACAAATGCTGGAGGGAATGAGGAAAAATAGGCACATCAATGAATCATTAATGGTGTACTGAAGTGGCCCATTCATTTTGGAGAACAATAAAAGCTATGCCCCAAAGGCTATAAAACTGTGTATACCCCTTGATCTAACAATACCAATACTGGGTCTGTGCCTCAAGAAGATCAAAGAAAAAAGGAAAAAATACTTATATGTATTTATTTATAGATATTTATATATTTATATATTTATATTTATATATTTATAGAAACTCTGTGGTAGCAAAGAATTGGAAATTCAGAGGATGCTACATCAATTGGGGAATGGCTGAACAATTTGTGGTGGATGATTGTGATGAAATACTATTGTGCTTTAAGAAATGATTAGGGGAGTTGTTTCCAGAAAAAAAATAGCAAGAACTATATGAACCAATGCAAAGTAGAACTTGTGAAAGACTTGGGTACTCTGATTAATACAGTGATCTAAGACAATTCCAAAGGGCTCATGATGAAAAAATGTTATCTACCTCCAGAGAGAGAACTGATGAACTCTGAATGCAAATACTGAAGTATAGTTTTTTCACTTTCTTCATGGTTTATTTATTTAGTTTTATCATCCTCCCCACTTCTCCCCTTCTCCTTTTTTTGGGGGGGGGGTGATCTGGCTAATATGGAAACATGTTTACCTGTTTTCACATGTATAATTTTTATTACATTTCTTGTCTTCTCAGTTGGTGGAAGAGGGGTAGAAGAGAATCTGGAACTCAAAATGTAAAAAGAAAATAATTTTGAACAAAATATTCTAAAGTAGAATGGGTTACTTTGGGAAGTAGTGAGATTGGCATTAATAGAACTCTTTGAAGTTACTTAACTTGTTGGGGATGTTGTGGACAGGATGTGTCCCATTATAAAAAATCAGATTAGGTGGTCTTTTCCAGCTTTGAGGAGCTAGGCCCTAAGATTATGGAAGTATATACTTAGGATGTCAGCAGTCAGGGACACATATGCTCACAGAATTGATTTTCTTTTCTTTTCACCTTTACCTCTCCTTAATACAATTCCTGGTGAACCACAGAATGAAAATTTCAAGGGTGGGAGGGGAGAGGGAAAGAAGGAAATAATGAAAATAGATACTATCAATGGAAAATAGATTTTATATATAGGGAAAACTATACCTCCATCAGTGAATGGGGGGAAGGAAGAGAGAAAAGATGAAAATTAAATTTCTTATTTTTCTGTTCAGTAAGATTTTATTGGAGGAAAAGTCTGATGCTAACAACCAAAGGAAGGTTCTGGATTTCTTGAAATTCAGTTTTCCACATTTCAGCTAGACTCCCTCACCATTTCTTATGGAAAATTGAGAGTTGGCTGTAAAATGCTTATAAAAATAACCATCCTTAGAAGAGTTTAATTACCTTAATAAAATGGAGACAAATATTTGTAAGTGAGGAGAATGCTCATAGATAATACAAGTAAAGTACATGCATTATTCAGCAAATGACTTAATTAGTTTTTAATTAGTAGAAATTACAATGAATTTTCACCATATCTTTTATTGGAATGGTTTTTAATAATAAAAAGCACGTGGGTATCCTTAGTAGAAAGCCATTTACAGTAAAGCACTCTAACAGATATGTTGTTTAAGCTAGGAAATTTTAAACTTTATTACAAGCTAATTATGGAACGACATTTCATTGCATCTCAAAGTATTATGACAGGATACTGGAAAGAACACTAGACTGACCTTCCAGTCCATGCCCCTCCCTCTACCTCCTTACTAATCTTTCCAGTGCAATTCACTTGTCTGAGGTAATGCCTTCCTGCCGGCCTGCGTGTCTTACAGATTTGCAAGAAACAAGTGAAATAATGTAATAAAGGTTGTTGGCAAATTATAAAGTCTTTTTAAAATGTAAGGTATTGCATGTTTTTCATAGTATTCATTTGTGCATATTCAGAACCTGAGAATTGTTTACTTTTCCGGGTGGATGCTGGCAGTGGCTGCTGGCCACTAGCCTGCTTCTGAGTTTCAAGGTCATCAGAAGCTGTGAATACCTGGTGCTTCCCAACAATCCCATCCAGATGTCTGTTCTCTTTTGTTTCCTGGACATTGTCAGTTATGATAAAGTGCCCAGCACTGGGCTCTGATGTGCTTCTGAAGCTTTTCACAGCTTTTTGTAACTGATAGATTTATTTGAGTGCATCTCACTTAATGGACATGAAGTGAGTTTGGGGATCAATGAGATCACCATTTGTCAGCTTTGAGGGGTAAGCAGATTTGTAAAATGGTTAAAGAGAAGATAGTGCCTTGGAAGATTGCTCAGGACATGGGAAAGGAGTACTAACCCTTTGAAAATGAAACATTTGATCATTCCAACTCTGAAATAGCTGGCATAAAAAGAAAAGCTAAAAAGAAAAAAAAAGAATAAATACATATTGGCTCATGATGACTCAGTGGGAAGATGGAGCTGGTGATACCCTCTGGAAAGTAGAATAGCTTAAAATCAGAAGTCCTGGGTTCAAATCCAGCCTTTTCCACACATCAGCTATGTGATTTTAGCCAAGTCACTTACTTAACTTCTTGGTCTTAGTTTCCTCATCTGTAAAATGAGGGATTTGGTTCAGATGGTATTTAAGATCCCTTTTAGTTCTAAATCTATGCCTTCTGCTAACAGAGACCCTTTTGGTTCATCCTGGGTGGATTTTTCTCCTGATAGAGACATTGCACGTGCCTTTTATTCATACTGGGACAGATTGCTGCTTGGTGGCCCCAAGGAATCCCTGTAACCTTTTCTGAGATTGCTCTCAATCAGTCAACAAACATTTATTAAGCTAACCTCTGGAAAGATAAAGAGAGACAAAAACCACCAGTCCCTGCTCTCAAGGAGTTCCCAGTCTAAGGAGTCAGGTGGCTGTTACATTAGCATGACGGTAGCATTTCCGAGTGACTCCAGAGGCATTTGTCCAACCCTTGTGACACTATTGGCGTCACATGGACATTATTTATGTGGTATCATACTGATAATTTTCTCAAAGACCTGACTGTGAGGTCAGGCAGTGCCAAGGTCTTGTACATTTTATTTTCTGATCCTAAAAGAAAGGTGAGTTCCCTGTGACTCTCAACCTTTTCGTAGTAAATTTCAAGGTGAACCGCCTAGACTGATATCTGAAAGCATTTTCTTGCCTGGATCTTGCTCCTGGCTCTTTGATTTTTCTGGCCCTCTCATCTTTCTTTCTTTTTTCCTTTTTTACAATAGCATCAGGTAAGCTGTTAACTCCTTTCTAGCCACCTTGGGAAGGTTCATACTTCATGTAATACTACTTTTACTTTAGGATTTCTTAATTATGAAAGATACCATAAGAATCAGAATTTGGACAGAACATCCCAACTTGCTAAATGTTTATTGGTAATGTTGGTAAATGTTTAACCACTGGCTCTCTTAACACCCTCCCCCCCCCAATATGTACACAATATGCACTTTGAAGTTTAATTTGCATTATTAACATTGTCTCCATTATTTTCTTAGATCTAGATAATCAACAAAAAATGACAAGCTCTAATTTTCTGCATTTGATGATTTCTGAGGTGTAAATGCATATGCTGAAAATTTAACAGCAAGCTTTTGTGAATTAGTACCTCTGATCCCTTCCTGGGATAAGGGGAGCCCTATAGTATGCCTCTTAAACAACTATAAAATCATAATTTATCATCATTTGATGATGATCAATTCAGAGCCTGTCATTCTGCTTTATGGTCCCTCATTTTAAGAGTTTTACTTATGTGATCTTGTGTGAATCATTTCACAAATGAAGAAACTGAGGGAACTGTATTAGTCTCCCTTCTAGTCTATCCCCTGCCAGTCTATCCTTACAAATGGAATTGCTTATCATATGCACAAGATATATAGTATTTGCAAGTTTCTTTCTTTGCTTCACCACAAGATGGTAGTAATATACCCATGAAAAGAGGCTCTTCACCCTTCTGCATCAAAAATTGTATTAATTTTGGAATTAATTCATTATTAATTTATGATTAAGGCTTACTGTCAGCTACAATATATCCTGGGGTCACAATTTCCAAGATGGGAGTTTTATTGTATTTTATTTAAAAATTCAGATGTCAAGGAGGTTCTGTGTTGATGAAGAAAAATATTTGGACGGGGAGTCACAAGAACTAGTATCACTCCTGCCTTGGTCATAAACAAGGTTTCTGATCTTGGCTAAGTCACTTTATGTGGGCCTCAGTTTTGACTCAAACAAACACTAGATCTCTAATGTCCCTTTCAGTTCTATTTTGTTATTCTGAGTCATACCTTTTCTTTGACTTTGTATATTCATCTATAATATGAGGATGTTAATGTCGGCCTTTGGAGGTGGATGAGTGATGGAGTGGATAGAGTGACAGGCTTAGCCCCAGGAAGATTCAATTTCATGAGTTCAAATCCAGCTTTGGACACTGGACAAGTCACTTATTCATGTTTGCCTCAGTTTTCTCATCTGTAAAATGTGCTGGAGAAGGAAATGGCAAATGGCAAACCATTCCAGGATCTCTGCCAAGAAAATCCCCAGAAGGGTCACAAAGAATCAGACATGACTGAAATGATGAAGAAGAAGAAAGAAAAGGAGAAAAAGGAGAAGGAGGAAAGAGAAGGAGAAGGAAAGAGGAGGAAGAAGAGGAGGAAAAGGAAAGAGGAGGAGGAGAAGAAAAAAAGGGAGGAGGAGAAGGAAAGAGGAGGAAGAGGAAGAAAAAGGAGGAGGAGGAGAAGATTGTTGAGAAAATACAGATACAATGACATATGGGAAAGCATTTGATCAAAAACTATAAAGTTTTAAGTAAATGACAAATAGAGATATGGATGAAACACATTTGATCAAATATAAAGTTCTAAATAAATGACAAACAGATAGGGATATGGATGAGACCCATGATTTCATAGATATAGGGAACTCAGAGCTGAGGCCATATCGTGAACCAATGGGCATTGACATCTTTTCTTATAACTTATAACCCTTATTACTTATAAATTTATAATCCTGGAGGGTTGCCTGGAGGGCTTAGGGGTTAAGTGATTGCTGAGGGTCTTTGCCAAAGCCATTCTCTGCCAGATGCAGGACTTGAACTGTGACCTTTGTTGATTCTGAGGTCAGCTCTATCCATATGTCCCTCAGACTCATGCTGTCACAAATGTCCTATGGTAATATTATTATTGGGGCTAGCAGAGGTCAGTCTCTAGGAATACAGGGCATGAGTGTGTGTGTGTGTACCTGAAGGCTTACATGTACCTACTTGAGCTCCTGGGTTTTGATGGCTCTATAATCTCATTAGTGTAGGTACCCCTCCACTAGATTCACAATCCTCCCACATTCTCCTGTCCTCTGTGGCCTTTTCAGAAACCCTCCCAAGAGCTTCTCTCCACCCAGGAGAAGCTATCTTTTGATCAGAGGTTGTTGCTTTGGCTATGGCACTCTTATAACTCACTTGGCCTATGTCTGGCCCATTACTTTTCTTGTCATCTGTACAGGATCTTAAGAGTCTAGATTTTGAACTAGAAGAAAACTCTAGGGTCATCTTGTCCAATTCTCTCATTCACAGAAGATGTTAAGTTAATGGACTTGCCTGAGGACATAAAGTAGGATGTATGGGCTCTGATTCCCTCCCAGCAACTAGGTGGTGCAGTGGATAGAGGGTTAGACTTGGAATCAGGAAGACCTGAATTCAAATCCAGTTTAAAACCCTTCTTAGGCAGTAGGGAATATGTAAAAGCAGGGCTAAATGAGAAAACAGGTGCACAATAGGCTGAGTGCCGAGTCTGTAGACAGAAAGACTCCTTTTCATGAGTTCAACATGTACTAGCTGTGTGACTGGGCAAGTCACTTAGTCCTGTTTGCCTCAGTTTCCTTATCTGTAAAATGAGTTGGAGAAGGAAATGGCCAGCCACTCTAGTATCTTTGCCAAGAAAACCCCATATAGGGTCACAAAGAGCCAGTTATGATCAAAAGAGCTCAACTACAACAAAACCTCTGACTTCATATCCAGTACTTTTTCTGTGACTGCATGGGAACTCAACATTCTATTTCTTATGAAAACCATGAAATATAATGAACAATTCAGTGAAATATAGATGATTCCCATATTTATATAGGACATAAGAGGCACTTTGACTTAGTGAATAGAAAGAGTTGGTTTTGAAGCAAAAAAGACATGAGTTGAAATCTTGTTTCTGACACAAAGAAGTGGCTACTGTTTGACTTTTAGCGAGTCCCTTCGCTTCCCAGTGCCTCTAGACAACCTCCAAGGAGCCTCTAGATGTGTTCTAAGACTAAGTTGCAGGGGAGATGATGACTTGCATTAGAAGAGTGGTTATCCTCATCTGGAAGTTCCCCACAGCAATGAAATTATAAACCTAGTCCTATAGTACTTCAATGTTTTTCCCCTTGAGCCTTTCTACCTTTATGTCTTGATGACGGATAAAATAAAATGGCACGAAGTGAGAGATGTGCTGGAGTCAGCTTGGACTTGCTCAGAGAGCAGACTAAATTTTCATTGTGAACATTTATATCTTGGAAATTCGCTAACACTACAAATCAGAGATTGATTTATTGTTTTGTTGTTTGTCTAGACTTAAGAAAGCAGTAGAGAAAAATGTTAATAATGGCATTTAAACTTTCAAGGATGTATATGACAAAAACCCCACAAAACTCTGGGATGTGAATTGCTTTTCTCTGTTTTAAGTATTTAAAGCATACCTCTGGTCAGAGTTATGAAATGTAGGTTATTCTCAGATGCATAAGTGGCAAAGAATCATAGAATTCTAGAGCTGGAATGAGCCTCAGAAGTCATTTATTTCAACTTACTCCTGAATAGAAATCCCTGACATATGTCATATATGGGAGGTCATCACCCAATCTCCATATGAAAATCTCTATGGGGGGATTCTGGGAATACAGTGAAGTAGATCAGAAAATTTCCAGCTCTCCAGATTTCTTCCCAAATAGAACAAAATTGTGCCTCAGGGAAAACTGAGAAGGTTGAAAAACAAAGAAGACTTGGGGCAGAACAGGGGTTTTCCTGGAACAAGCTGAGAAGTTCCTAAAGACCTGAGACCAGAATTAATCCAGTGAAGTGCAAAAACCTTTACACAGACACAGAGTGGGGACTTCTGGGGCTGGAGCCTTCTCAGGGACCACAGACACTTTCACCTTCCATACTGTATGATGGGTCCAGGGTTTCAGTCCTGGAAGACAAGGGCACTTGGCTGATTAGGAAAGTCAGGTTTAGCTGTGTTGCTGAGACACGGCTCTGGAGAGGAAGGAACCAGCACACTGGGAGTGCAGAAGCAGGCAGGGCAGGGACCCTGCTGGAGGGGGAAGTTCCTGTTCCTGGTTTGGGGTTTGAGGTCAGAGGGGAGAGCTGAATAAAGGCAGAGACACCTTCCTTCCGCCCAGGATTAATGATACTTACACTAATACTTCTCATTTAAGAAAAAAAGTGAACAGGCAAAGTAGAAAGAACCCCACCAAAGAAATTTACTATGGGAAGAGGGAAGCCTGGGGTTCATCTTCAGAGGAGGACAGTGAAATTTAAAAAAAAGTCTCACCTATTCCAAAGAGTAATGTGAAATGGCTACCTGTCCAAAATAATTTGAATCATTTGTAAAAGAACTCAAAAAAAAAGACTTCAAAAATCAAATGAGAGAAATTGAGGAAAATCTCTCTCTCTATATATACATATATATGTGTGTGTATATATATGTATATATATATATATACATACATACATATATATAAAAGAACCACCCACAAAAAACAAATAGATTATGAAAAAAAATCAGCCAACTAGAAAAGGAGAGAGAGACTTAAAGAAAAAAAAATTGAAAATTAGAATGGGGCAAAGTTAAGGTATAAGAGACCAAAAATCACAAAGCAAAATATAAAGAATGAAAAAATACAATGTAAAACATCTTATAAGAAAGACGAGATCTGGAGAACAGATCAAGAAGAAAAAATTATAAGAATTATTGGACTACGTGAAAGTTGTGACAAAATAAAAAAGAATTTTGACACAATAATGCAAGAAATAATCAAAGAAAATTGTCCTGAAGTGGCAGAACATGAGGGGAAAGTAAAAATAGAAAAAACCACAGATCACCACCTTGAAGAGATCCTACATATAAAACACATAGGATTTTATTATTATTGCCAAATTTTGAAAGCCTCAGAACAAAAAGACAATTCTGTAAGAAACAAACACAAAAAACAATTCAAATATGCTGGTGCTATAATTAGAATTGTACAGGATTTATCAGTAGTCACCATAAAAGATCATAGGTCTTGGAATAATATAGATTGAAAATTGACAATTGACATTCAATAACTTCCAGATTTTCAGGACCTTGTCTCAACCAAATCTGAACTTAATAGAAAATTTAACATATAAGAGTCAATATCAAAGACTGATTTCAAGGGACTTAAGGACAAATTGTTTATGTTTTTAATATGGAAATCTATACCGTATTTTTAAGATTGACATTAATAATGGGGTAGGTCAAAAGAAAGATTGGGGCAGAGCTCAGTATGATCTGACTCTAAAAAACAAAACTGACAGGAAAAGGTAAAAATAGTAATTATGCTATATGACTGAACTACTGAACTGCAGAGGGAGAACTGACCCAGAGGCATTAGAGGGGGGAGGAGGTATGGTAGTTATAGATATGCATGTATATAATGTTCCCTATTTAACTCATTCCCAAAGTGCATGCTGTACCCTTCTCTCTCTCTCTCTCTCTCTCTCTCTCTCTCTCTCTCTCTCTCTCTCTCTCTCTCTTTCAATCTCTTTCTCTCTCTCAAATATGTATATATTTGTATGTATGTGTATATATATATATATACAGGTGCTA
>JAJPUD010000384.1:63826-83333 GCA_023553655.1 Myrmecobius fasciatus | reverse complement strand
ATAGCACCTGTATATATATATATACACATACAATATATATATGTATATATATATACATATACAATATATGTATATATGTATATATACATATATAATATATATATACAATATATATATTATATATGTATATATACAATACATATTGTATATATATATACAATATGGATATAGCACCAATGTACACAAACACACATACACACACATAGAAGGGTATACCACCCTTTAAAATCTATAAAGAACTGAGTGGGGAGAGAATAGGATAAGGTGGAGTATAGAAGGGTGTGTATATTTATGGCAGTGAGATAAGATGTGTACATTAATGGGAAAGGGATAAAAAGAAAGCATAGAATAAAATGGGGTACAGAAAAATGCTTAGATTAATAGATGTGGGATAAGGTTTGTAGATTAAATGGAATGGAAAAAAGAGGAAGGGAAAGGGTGGAGTGGGAGATATGTGATGGGGGAGGGTAAGTAATGGCAAGGGAAGTTAAAAAATAGAATTAAAGCAGAAGATTTATTAGGAATAGGAAATAAAAAATATACACAAACACTACCACAAGGATCAGGAGTAAAATGTATTAGAAAAAAAGTAGGGCTAATAACTTTGATCTCAAAGTCAAACTTAAAGATTCAATCAAGAAGAAATCTCTGTTATATGTCAGCCATATTAACATTGTTTTAGATGCATATTTACAGATGTGCAAATGTGTATGTATACATGTGTATTTGCATATATGTATCATGTAGATGTATGTGTATATATCAATATATGTGTGTGAATAAATCTATATATCTATATTCCCATGCTTAACTGTTGGTTGATTAGTTGTTGTCTTTCATCCTCCAAGATGACCAAAATCACCAAAATGATCTCACTATATTAGAGTCAAGTTACAATATGTCTGACTGTGATTGATCAGACCAATAGGAGCTCAGCCCAAAGAGTCCATATGAACATTTGGGACGCTTCTCTCACTTTGCTCATCTTGCATTTCTTCTGAGTTAATTCAGTTCTGTTTTGCTCATAGAGCAAAGTACCTTCTCTGATGAGGGCACTCCATGCTGGGCAGTTTTGTGCCAGTCCCTCTCATCAATTATAAAGTTCTTAAGAGATACCTAGAGAGTGTGCTTGTATTCTGACCACCTCGTGAGTGCTTGCCCTTTGTGAGTTCATCATAAAATACATTTTTTCTTGGCAAGTGTACATTTGGCATTCGAATAATGTGCACAATGGAGTTGTGCTCTCTGCAGTAGAATTGGAATGCTTAGCAATTTAGTCAAAAAAGGACCTCAGTGTCTGGTACCTTAACCTGCCAGGTGAGCTACAGAATCTTTCTAAGACATATTTTCATGCCTGGAGGAAGTGAGGAGGATGCAAGGAGAAAAAAGAATAAAGTAAAAAGTACACAGCACAGAACAAAAAAAATAACCTACAAGGAAGCAAAGAAAAGATGCACTGATGTGAAAATAATGTCTTTTGTTATTATATATGCTTTCTTGAAGTGGAAATATATTGTTAAATATTTCAAATACTCCCTCATGTTCTGCTGGTCACTTGATAATTTTAAAAAAAATTTCCTTTTCTTTTTTTTATTATTTTATATTTAGTTCTAAATATATAAATATTTTAAAATAAGAAAATCCCTATTGAATGTAATCAAATTTCTACAATATTCTGTCTCAGTCTAGGAGTCAGAACTTCTAGAGAAGCTCTGGTGTTTGGAGAGGCCACAGCCATTTAAACAGCTGTTGACTAGTGAACCAAAAGATTTCAGCATGTATCAGTGGGGTGAGTTATTCTTTACTTTCTTTGTATTTGATTTCCATCTGCATGGTGAACGAGAAAGCAGAGCCATAAAGTCACTGGAAGATAACCTGTGTATTTTCCCCTGTCTTTTGAAGGCTGACACTGAAACGAAAGGGTCAGCAGGCTGAAAAACTTTAAAAATGCTTTTTATTTTCTTTTAAAAATATCTTATTTCCCCAATTACTTGTAAAAACAAATTTTAACATTCATTTTAAAAAGTTTTGAGTTTCAAATTCCATCCCTTCCTCCCTATTCTTTCCCATTCCTGAGATGGTAAGCAATCTGATATAGGTTATACATGTGCAATGGAAACACTTTCATATTAGTGTATGGGAGAAAACTTGGAAAGAAAGAAAGAAAGGTGGAAAGGAAGGAAGGGAGGAAGGGATGGAGGAAGGGAGGGAAAAAGAGAGGGAGGGAGAGAGAGAGGGAGAGAGAAAGAAAGGAAGAAAAACAGAAAGAAAAAAGAAAGGAAAAAGAAAGAATGTAAAAATAGTATATTTCAGTCAGTATTCAGATGCTATTAATTCTTGCTCTGGATGTGGATAGCATTTTTCATCATAAGTCCTTTGGGATTGTTTTGATTCATTGTATTGCAGAGAATAGCTAAATGATTCCCAGTTGGTCATCATATGATATTGCTATTATTGTGTACAGTGTTCTCCTGGTTCTTCTCATTTCACTTTGCATCAGTTTATATAAATTTTTCCAAGTTTTTTTTTTGAAGCCATCCTGTTTGCTTCTTAAAGCACAATAATATTCCATAACAGCACAACTTGTTTAGCCATTCCCCAACTGATGGGCGTCTCCTCAACTTCCAATTTTTAGTCACTGCACAAAAAAATAGTTGTACATATAGGTTCTTTTCCTTTTTTTTTTTCATCTCTGAGCTACAGACCTTGTAAGTGGTATTGCTGAATCAAAGAGTATGAATAGTTTTATAGCCCTTTGGGTATAGTTCTAAATTGCTGTCTAGAATGGTCTCTACCAACAGTATTAGTTTCCCAGTTTTCCCATATTCCCTCCAACATTCATCATTTTCCTTTTCTGTCATATTAGTCAATCTCATGGCTATGAGGTGATACTTCAGAGTTGTTCTCATTTGCATTTCTCTAATCAACAGTGATTTAAAGCCATTTTCATGACTATTGATTTCTTGGTCTAAAAACTGCTTGTTCATATCTTTGACCAGTTACCAATTGGGAAATGAGTTGTATTTTTATAAAGGACTCAGTTTTCTATTTATTTGAGAAATGAGGCGTTTATTAAAGAGATATCCCCCCTCCAGTTTTTTGCTTTCCTTCTAATTTTGGTTCCATTAGTTTTGTTTGTACAAACCCTTTTTAATTTAATGTAATAAAAATTGTATATTTTCAATATATCTTGTTTGATATCAAGTTCTTCCCTTAGCCATAGATCTTATGAGTAAACTACTTCATGCTATTTTAATTTGCTTATGGTATTATCCTTTATGTCCAAATCACTTACCCATTTTGATTTTATATTGGTATATACAGTGTGAGTTGTTGGTCTGTCTCTAGTTTCTGGCATGCTGTTTTCCAGTTTTCCCAGCAGTTTTTGTTAAATTATGAATTTTTGTTCCCAAAGTTTGGGTCTTTGGGTTTATTAAACATGAAATTACTATGATCATTTACTACAATGCATTATGTATATAATTTATTTCACTGATCTTCCACTAAAATGCTTTTTCTTGGAAATTTTGTACAATGGTTTATGAGAAGTTACAAATTAATATTGTGAACACCCATAATTTTATACATACACCTATACAGACACACCTAAAATTCAGTTAGGCAGCGATAGTTCTGATGCTTTTTTAAGGCTATGTCTGTACAACAACACACAAATGCTTTTAAAATGGAAGAAAAAGGGGCAGCTAGGTGGCACAGTGGATAGAGCACCAGCCCTGAAGTCAGGAGGACCTGGGTTCAAATCTGGTCTCAGACACTTAACATTCCCTAGCTGTGTGACCCTGGGCAAGTCACTTAACCTCAATTGCCTCAGTAAAAAGCAAAAAAAAAGAAAAATGGAAGAAAAAACAGCAATCTACTTCCTAATGAAAAACAGTATTATCAGTGATTCCATGATTGTTAAAATTCTTTTTAGACTAAACATTTCTCCCTTATGCCTTAACTTTTTGGGGGGACAAAAATATATGGATTCGTTTTTCTTGATTTAGTCATGTAGTTCAAAGATTACATTTGAATTTTATTTTATTTTGCTTAGTTTAAGAATGTATTTTGTGGAGATAAGAGTGGAAAGTCGGGAGTCCTAACTGGGTTCAAGTCTGGTTATGTCTCTTCCTAACTGTATGGACATTTAAGCTCTCTGATCCTCAGTTTCCTCATCAGTAAAATGGAACTGGTAAATATCTGCTTTTCTTTGCAGACAATTGGCCTAGAAGACTGATTTTGTAAGTTGTCAATAAATATTAATTGTTTGCATCTTGTGTATCAGGCACCATGTTAAGTCCTGGTATTGCAAAGAAAGGCAAAAATATGGTTCTTGTTCTCAGGAGCACACTTTTTAATGGGAAAGATAACAAAGAAACAGTAGTCTATAAACAAGATATATACAGAATAAATTGAAGATAATCTCAGAGGGCATGCACTAGCAGTGTAATAATTAAATGAGATGACATGTGGAAAGTTCTGTGTAAACTATAGCAGGTTGCATAAAATATAATGTATTAATATTAGTAATTAATATTTAGTAGTTAATTTCAAAAGACAGCATCATATAGGAAAGGAATTTAGTTTCTTAATCAGGAAGACTTGAATTCAAGGTCTGCCTGTAATATATACATAATCCTTCTATATTATGAGGATTAGGGACATGATGCTCCCTGTCCCCCACTCCCCAGTGATCTGGGGGAAATGTTGGCCCTCCTTTCATGCCAGAAAAGAGATCTCAATTTTTTCTTTTTTTTGAAGTGTTTACAATGTTTTATTACAAAATGAGTTAAGCATTTGGTCACAGGCTCATCTGCTGGTCTTCACCTGCCATCTGTAGCTTCTGTAAAATTCTCCCCCTCCCAGATTCCCATTTAATTTCTTACGCCAATCCACAATATATTGAAACCATAATGGAGAAAGTCATGATGTAGAAGGATAATTGGACTGGCTCTGTTATTCTGGTGAAGTCTCCTTAGCTTCTCAGAACTCTAGGAATCAAATGAGATTTAAAGCATTTAGCACAGTGCCAAGCCCACAGTTGGCCCTCAATCTAATCTCCTTCCCTTCCCTTCTAGGAACTCTCTGAGATTAAAGGTTGTAGAGTAGGAGTTGGCCAGCATTGATAGGGGGAGTTTCTTCAGCTGGGGAAAGCAGGTGAAGAAACTCAATGCTTGATACCCAAGAAATCATCAGTACAGTCCCTTTCCAGTGCCCATCCCTTACTTTGCCTAGGCTCAGTTCACTGTTGACCACTCAGCCAGTTTTAAGTTGCCCTTTTTGGGTGGTGTGACTTAGTAATGGGAATAGATGACTAAATACTTTTATTTTTGAAGGTTTTTTTTCCCTTTGGTGTCTCAAAGAGCCTTCTGGAATAGCAATATGCTCCGTTTTCCCACTTTACAAATCAGGTCAGATGATAGTGAGTTTAGGAGATGTTTTATGAGACTAAGGAGTTTGAATGATATACATAGAAAAAGCTTGCATATGGACATGATAAAATTGAGTTGAATAGCAACACACAAAAGAAAAACTGAAAGATAACACAAGTGTTTGGCAAGGCAGCTAAACAGGGAGATGCTGCTCCTATACTAGCCCTGCTGAGCCTTTTAGAACTGTGGGACAGGGGAATCTTTGAGGCAGAAAGACCTTGCAGGGAATTGAGTTCAGGATCCCCCTGAGGACTGGAACTTCACAATAATTCTGACAGAGAATTATACAGCCTCTGCTTAAATCTTATCCAGTAGCTTCTTCAGTATCCCTGAAGACAGCAAGGTTCATTATGGAACCATCTCAATGATTAGAGAGTTTTTTCCTTTCAGACTAGGTCAAAGTCTTGTCTGTGACACATTCTGTCTGTTTGATTTTTTGAGAAAGTCATTTAATCTCAGTCTTCTAGGTCAGCTAGGTTGTACAATGGATAGAGAGCCAGGCCTGGAGTCACTGAAATTTGAATTGGAATCTTGCCTCAGACACCTACTAGCCTTACGAGTCTGTGCAACCAACCAATCAATCAATATATAATCATTTGTTAAGAGCTTACTATGTGTGGGCACTTAAATAAATGACTAGTAATACATCAATAAGCAAACACATTAACACTATTTTAACTGTTAAAAATAAAAAAAAATAGAGCAATGGATAGTCCCTGTCCTCAAAGAGCTTACAATTTAATGGGAGAGAAAACATGCAAGGATCTGAGATCACTTTCAAGACTGAGAATTGATGTCTCTTATTGACTAATAATCAGGCAAAACCTTCATTTCTTTAAAGAATGAACTTTATGACTTCTTTCAGACTTGTTACCATCCTGGCTGCTCTTTTCTAGAAACACTTTAGTGTGACAAGATCTCTTCTTAAAGCATGGCACTTTTGAATTGAACTTAATGTGGCAGGATACATGTGGAAGATTACTTTTTTTCTATCTGGATTCCCTAACGATATTGATATAACTTAAGATTCTGCCAATTTTTAGAGTAACTTCATCACTCCTCATATTAAATTTTGCTGTTCTTTATTTGCTTCAGTCATGTCTAACTCTTCATTACCACATTTGGGGTTTTCTTGGCTGAGATACTGAAGTGATTTATCATTCCTTATCCTGCTCATTTTACAAATAAAGAAACTGAGGCAATTAGGATTAAGTAACTTGCTCAGGAGAGCTAGAAAGTGTCTGAGGCTAAATTTCAACTCAGGAAAATGAGTTTTCCTAACTTCAGACCTGGTACTTTATCCACTGTATCATCTAGCTGCTCCATAGTCACCTAAAAACCCTTAGGTCTTTTCCATATGAACTTCTGCCAAATCAGATCTTCTCCAAACTATAGTAGTCTTCCTACTTTTTCTGAACATCAATATAAGGACTTAACACTTCTCTCTGTTAAATTTAATTTTGTTGGTTTTGGCCTAGTGTTCTAGCCTGTCAAGATCATTTTGAATTCCAATTCTATCAACTACAGTATTAGCTGACCCTTCTCGCTCTGTGTTATCGAAAAATCTGCTAAGCATGCCTTCTATATCTTCATGTGAATCATTGATAAAAATATTAGACCAGACAAGGCCAAGGATATTTCACTAGAGACCTTCCTACACGTTGACACTGAACCATTAATCAACACTCTTTTGGTAGGGCTGTTCAAATAGCTTTGAATCTACCTGGGGGTATTATTGCCCAGCTTATATTTTACCATCTTAACTTTGAGGATACTTTGTGAGACTATGTCAAATGCTTTGCTAAAATCAAGACAGACTATGTCTATAGTGGTGTGCAAATTTCTTTGGAAAGGCAATAATTTTGATGTAGTTTCATTTTATGACTTCAGTGCTTATGTGTGTGTGAGGATTTCTGACATTAGGCTGACTCAGGTTCCTTGGCTTTGACTAGATGAAGCCATATTAAGCTAGTTTTCCCCTCTCAAGTTTATTTGAATCCTGGGTTTGGGGCTATACATATTTTGCTCATTGTTCTCTTTTGTTGTGTTTTTAAGTCTGTGGCTATTCCTCCAAAGAAATATTCACAAGTTGTGTTTCTTACCACACTTCAAGGATTGTCAAGAGATATTGCAATAGCTGTTGGTTTATGTAGGGAAATTTTTGGAGGGTCATTCAAGCTCACAATTAAATAAGATCAGTTCCCCTGAAGCTCAAAGGAAAATGCAATTGAAAATGAGAAACAGCACCAAGAATTCACATAAAACAGCCTAATTAATCTTCAGAAGATAAGTATAGAACTTCAGTTGGACCTGGCAGCTGGAGAAGCTGTTATTGATTCCTCTACTCTGCAGTATAGGCTTCTTAAATCAAGAAAGCTAGGATGGACCTTAATGTATTGATGAAACAATGAACTTTGATAAACACATTAATGTACTAAAAATCAGAATTATTTCTCAGTTATGGAAATTCTGAAATAGAGATGGAGTATTGCAACATGACCTGGTTCCATGCCAGGTTAAAAAATTATCTAAGACCCACAACTATTTTCAAGGATTTATGATGAAAAATGACATTCATACCCAGAGAAAGAACTGATTGTGTCAGAATACAAATTGAAGTATACTTTTTTTTCTTTATACTTTATTTTTCTTGAGGGCTTTTTGGGGATAGGAGAGGAAAGAGATCTATGTTTTCTTTCACAACATGACTTTTGTGGAAATGTTTTGCATAATTTCACATGTGCCTTTTTAAAGAGGGGTGGAGGTGGGGAGGAAGGGAGAGAATCTGGAACTCAAAAAATTTAAAAACAAATGTAAAATATTGTTTTACATCTAACAAGGGAAAATAAAAATATTAAATAAATATTAAAATTATCTAAAAGATGAAAACAAATTGTCTGATTTAAGCCTCATTGAAAACCAACAGCCTAGATTTGGAAAAAAGGACTGTTCATTCAATATGATAAAGCATGGTTTTATAATGAAGTATTAAAGGATAAGTGTCAAAACATTATGAACTCAATGTCAAATCATGTACAACAAATTATTACAGCAAAAGGACATGCTGCATATTAAAAGTTTTTAAGCTAATTTTTTCAAACTAAGTTTTTCAAATTAATTTAATATTTTATGTTGGCCCACTTAATTCACACACTTCTATATTTGTATATTCCCCTGATCAACTTGTCATGATTTAACCTTGGCTCTTAGTAATTGTGCTATCTATTCTAAATACTGACACACTATTTAACAACCAATTCTGTAATTTTTTTTTAAGGGTTGACATAAACCTGTCCTTTTTGAAAAAAAAATCCATCTTAAAAATGTTCAGCATTTGTCCCCTTTAGTCTTCTGGAATTTTCCCTATGACTTCTGTTTTGCCTTCAGTCCCGTGGGATATAATATTTCTGGGTCCAGAGACTTGGACTCCTGTTAAGACAGATGCTGAAAGCATATTATCTTCTCACATTTCTTGGGATTCAAATGTAAAGCGGATTCTAGAGCTTCTTTGCTTGTTTATCCTTTCTGCTTGGAAGGCTTTTATCCTTGATAGAAAAGACAAAAAGAAAACAGAAGTTGAATAGCTCTGCCTTCTTTTTGTCACTTATTAATATTATTCCATCTGTCTCAAACAGTGGACTTATACTTTCCTTTTAGGCATGTCCAAAACTACTTAAAAAGCCTTTTTTATTATATTTAGCATTTTTCATGAGATTTGGCTCATCTTTGGCTTTAAACCAATCAGCTATTTTAGAATATCTATGTAATGTTTTCCTTCTTTAGTTATGTGTCTCTTTTTCCATTTTTCATATATGTCTTTTTAAAATCTGAGCTTAGAAGAGCTTTCTATGTCTCCACATTAATTTTCTAAAATGTGATTACCTTTCTCACTGAAATTGTGATGATCCAATTTGAAAATCTTTGATTCCTCTAGAGCTATATTCTGTCCATATCTGGCCAAAGGATCAAACCTTGGAACCTATATTCAACCTAACTTCTGGGATACATGTCTGATAATGCTCTGACATTCTTTTCTTTATTATCATAAACTCCAAGGTGAAACAGTCACTTTCTATGAAGGCCTTATCATTTCTACTTTATCAGCCACTTCTTCATTTTTTGGGTAATTGCATCAGGAAGTATTAATAAATACTTAGTAAGCCCTACTATGTACAATTTACTGTAAAAGGTAATACATGGAGGAGATACATAGGTAAGCAGGGTATCCCAAAATCTCAGTGCATTTTAAAACTCAGACTTCTTAAAGCTATCCTATGTACTATGGTATGGCTTTCAAGTAGTTTATAATCTAGATGGGAGTGAGGGAGAAGAGAGAAATAACTAAAACACAAAGCAGAATACAATAAATGTGTGGGGAAATACAAAACTCTTTGAGGTCAGATGTAGGAGGGAGTACTATTTGAAATCAAAGTTAAAAGTGGCAAATGTCTTGGCCAGGGTTACAGTGAGTCTTGGCCTCTGGATTCCCCTTCAGCATGCTTTTCATTCTGTTCTGCTGCCAAATCCACCTACCCAATTGTGTACTGCTGTTCCTAGCGAAAGCATTCATCTTGATCTCAGCTGGTGATCAGCTTGAGTTTTATATTATGGAGATGGATAACAGTTAAAAAAATAATAACCACAAATTTCTGAAGTCATGCACAGCTTAATGACCTTCATCTTTTCATTTAATCTTGTTTTAAATGTAAAACCTATCTTGTCCCAGGAATAAGTTGTATGATGATTATATACAGATTGAGGTGCTAAGATGAAAATGCCCAGAATGAGCCAGTTCAGCCCATTTTCTGACTGCAACTTAAACAGATAGGTTGGCTGGGGCACCATAAAGTCAAACCTGGCAGATTTTAGTGCATGTGTGAGTGGAAAGAGAGGCAGTCTGCTTCATTGGCTAGTGATCTGGACTCTGAAAGAGGAAGATATGGGTGGGTTCAAGTTTTAACTCTGATATATACAAGTTATGTGACCCTGGGCACATCACTTAACCTATCAATGACCATTCAACTTTCTAAGACTGTAGGTTATAAAGTAAGTGCTGAAGCGAGAAAAGGAGATTCTTCACTGGAGTTCTCTACATAGAGTATAGGGAGGGGAGGGGAAAGAAGGGAAGGAAAGACAGGAAGGGGAAGGGAAAAGAACAAGAGAAGAGAAAAGGAGAGAGAGAGTTAGAGAGAGAGGGTGGGTTTGTGAGTAAATGAAAAATAGAGAGAGAGAGAGAGAGAGAGAGAGAGAGAGAGAGAGAGAGAGAGAGAGAGAGAGAGAGAGAGAGAGAGAGAGAGAGAGAGAAAGGAGAATAACATTAGTTATCACAAGACTCCAAGAATATTAGAAATCAGGAGGATTGGAGAATTTATTTTTTTAATAGAATTTTATTTTACTAAATACATGTAAAGATAATTTTTAACATTTATTTTTGTAAAACTTTGTGCTCCATATTTTTATCCCTCCCTTTCTTCCTTCCTCCCTTGATTTGAGAAATTTATGAAAAGTGGTCAGTCCCATCCTAGGGGAAACTAGAAATATGTGTGGAGCACTTAAAGGGAATACTGGGGGACTCAATCTCACCTTTGTGGCAGGAGAATCATAGACATATTTAGATGTAATATAGAAAAGCCTTTTTCTCCTCTCTTATAGAAGAAGAAACTGAGACCCAAGTGATTAAGTGGTTTGTTTAATGTAACACATCTCATAAATAGAAGGCCTGAGACCAATCCAAGCTTTCTGATTCCAAAGCCAGTGCTCTTTTTTATGATACCACATTGGTCTGAGAGGCTCACTTTGATTTTGTGTCCATTGCAAAGTGATCTGAAGCCCAGGATCCTTCAGACACCACCAGCCCTTTTGAGACAAGGGAAGGACACCAGTTCCAAACAAGCACCATGACCTTATTCCAATTGATCTCTAGGGATGGGGGAATAGTAGGTAGCAAATGGGCATTGGGCAGTTCTATTTATTTTTTTTCAAAGGTATGGCAGAGGCCAAAGCCAGGAACCAGACCAAGAGGAGCATGAGAACAGAACAAAAGAAAGAAAAATTCACACCAAATTGCTTGTTAATATGTATATTTTACATGGCACTTGTGAAGATGAAACTGCTGCTTACCTTACTTTATTCCAATTCAGTGACTTTTACAAGGCCACAGGGGGACCTGTTAGTGCTGGAATGAACTGAAAATGTCTTTGAGCCTTCAGAATAATGAGTATTTTTCTTTTCTTAATATTTTGCATCCAGATCAAGCAGCTGTTAGAACCTGTCATTCTGCCTAATATACCTTCTGTTTGCATTTTAGATAAATTCCTTTGCATTTCATTCAGATTTATTTCTAAGTACAGAAAGAAAACCAAATTCAAGCAATTCTTTAAAATGACTATTTAACATTTTCCCCAAGTGCTATCATGTCTCTTCATTTGTTAGATATTGAAGGCTCTGGTGTTTTATTTTCAGTAGTCACTGACCTCATGATTTTGGTAAAACTTTCTTTTTTGTTCATTTATGTTCAAGGGCTGGTCTGTTCAAAGAGAAAGCAGAAGTGGCAGGGGCTTAGAGCAATTAAAGGTAAGAATAGTTAAGTTTAGACCATTACCAGAATTTGGTCTACCCAGGGCTGAGAAAGTTCATTGCTTAGTGAAAAATTATGTAGGATCCTGAGATTAATTGCTAACTGGCAGATGTTTAATAAGAACCATATCTGGCAGACTCATCATTGTTTTCCCCTGCAAAACTAAGAATTATGAGTAAAAACACTCTTCTGACTCTGATGAAATCAAGTACTCTGGATGTTTAGAATTCTGCTTCTCGGGACAGCTAGGTGGTGCAGTGGATAGAGCACCAGCCCTGAAGTCAGGAGGACCTGAGTTCAAATCTGGTCTCAGACACAATATTCCCTAGCTGTGTGACCCTGGGCAAGTCACTTAATCTCAATTGCCTCAGCAAAAAACAAAAAAAGAAGAATTCTGCTTCTCCTAGATCTCACATCCACACCTGCAAACCATTGAGAGTGAGTGTTCATATGCAATAGGTATCATAAGGTCAGACATAGAGCTGCCAGTCCAGGATTGGAGTATATGACTCCCTTTTTTTGATTATATGTATGTTAGTGCACCTGTTCTTATGACTTGTACATGACTTGCTTACTAGAAAAATAGCCTATTAGAGTTCAATGTGCCTTGCAGATTTAAGTTTGGAAGGAAGGAAACAAGCATTTATTATATGCTAATATGTAATTATGGTCATTTATTATATATTAATAATTTACTATTATGTGTCAGGAACTTTATGATTATTATCTCATTTGACCTTCACATTAAACTCTGGGAGGTAGATTCTCTTATTGTCCCCATTTTATATCAAGGAAACTGAGGCCAAAAAAGTTAAGTGACTTGCCCAGGATTACAGATTTGGTGGATATCCAAGGCCAGATTTTACTCAGTTCTTCTGAACTCCAGGCCCAATGCTCTATTCACTCCACCACATTGCTGCTCTTTGCTGTTTAATATTTTTGCCTATGATTTCTATAAAGACTTAGAAGGCATGCTTATCATAGTAGCGGAGACATAAAACTTGGAGGTATTGATATACACTGGAGAGTGGAATGAGGATTTTGACATGCTAGATTACTGGATAGAATGAGATGAAATTGTTTAATGGAGTTTAATGGAAAGATTTACACTCAGATTCAAAAAATCAATTTCACAAGTACAAGATGGGGCACAAGAGAAGCAACCACTTAACTCTTAGTTTAATTTCTTCAGCTGCAAAGTGAGACTACAAATACTTATAATAGTTACTTTATAGAGCTTTCGTACAACACATATAAAGAGCTCTGTAAACTTTTAGGTGCTATATGATAATTATTAAAATTGTTGGACTGTGGCAGCCCTTTTTGTAGTGGCAAGAAACTGGAAATTGAAAAGATGCCCATCAATTGGAGAATGGCTGAATAAATTATGGTATATGAATGTTATGGAATATTATTGTTCTGTAAGAAATGACCAACAGGAGGTTTTCAGAGAGGATTGGAGAGACTTGCATGAACTGATGCTGAGTGAAATCAGCAGAACCAGGAGAACATTATACACAGCAACAAAACTATACGATGATCAATTTTGATGGACATGGTTCTCTTCAACAATGATGTGATTCAAACCAGTTGTTCTGCGATGAAGATAGTCATATACATCCAGAGAGAGGCCTGTGGGAACTGAGAGTGAACCACAACACAGCATTTTAACGCTTTCTGTGAATATTTCCATGCATTTTGTTTTCCTTCTTAGGTTGTTTTTTTCTTCTTCTCTTTCTAGATCTGATGTTTCTTGTGCAGTAAGATAACTGTATAGATATGTATACATGTATTGTATTTGTCATATAATTTATCCTATTTAGCATGTATTAGATTACCTGTCATCTAGGGGTGGGGGGTGGGGGGAAGGAAAGGAAAAGCTTGGGGGAAAAAACGTTTTTGCAAAGGTCAATGTTGAAAGGTCACTCATATGTTTTGTAAATAAAAAGCTTTATAAAAAAATAAAATTGTTGGACTGCAATTCATCTGAAAAAGAAATGACAGTTTAGAGATTTGACAGTTCGGTATCTTTATGTTATTACAGTCCAAAAGCTCATTCACTCTTGGGGACACACACACACTGTATGTGTGTGTGTGTGTGTGTGTGATGACTATCCTTCTATATACTCTTCCCTCATCAAGCCACATCTGTAGAAGTATTGAGCTCAGTTCCAAGGGATACATTTTAGGAAGGACACTGGTATATTAAAGAGTACCCACAGGAGAACAACCAGAATGATGAATGATCTTGAGTTTATGCCATATGAAGTTCTATTGAAGGAACTGGGAATATTTTGCCTGGAAAAGAGAAAACTCTGAACAACATTAGACTTTTAAGTGTCTGTTGGGCTGTTAAGAGGAAGAGAGATTAGACTTGTTCTGTTTGGTCCCAGATGGCAAAACTGTATATGGAAGTTGTAAAATGGCAAATTTAAATTTGATGGCAGGATAAAATTTTCCCAACAGGTAGGACTTTAGGAAATAGTAACTTTCCTCTTACTGGAAGCCTTCAAACAAAGGTTAATGAATATTTATCAGATTTGCTCTAGAGGGAGTTCTTGTTTAAGAAAGGAATGGACAAAATGGCTACCTTTGAGTTTCTGTAATATTGGAGGTCATTCATTTCAATCCCTTCATTTAATAGATAAAGAAATCAAGGTTAAAGTGTTCCAGTATGAATAATTTTTTTGTGGGGGGCAAGGCAGTTAGGTTTAAGTGCATTGCCCACGATCACACAGCTAGTGTTAAGTATCTGAGATCAGATTTGAACCCAGAAACTCCTGACTCTAGAGCCAGTACTCTATCCACTGTGCAATCTAACTAGTATAAATTCTTATATTCTTACCTACTGAAAAGTAGCTTTTGTTTTCTTTTATTGTGTTTTTAGCTATAATTATCCTGCATCTAATACATAAGTACTTTGAATAGATTCATAGAAAGTTATTAGTCCTTCATCTTACTGGTCATATGGTTCAAAATTTATACTCTGTTGTGTAGAGAATTTATAGCTTGAATCACAAGAAGTTTTCTAGCCTAAACTTATTTTTCTATGTATGACTGATTTGTACTTAGCACAATACATTACCCGATCCTTCTCAAAAAAGCATACATATACTTATCTTATTTTAGCAGTAGGATTTAACCTTTTTGAGGTCAGGGAACATTTTGAAAATTTGTTTTTGTGTTCCCAGCACCCCACAGTGCCTAACACCCATCAGGTACCTAAATGCATATATACAAATAGAAGTCATTTCTGTTTTGGCCAGAAACCCTGAGGGTGTTCTCCTCTCAGATTTATGTATTGATTGCTTGATTGACTAGGTGAAAGAGGCCATTCTTTGCCTCAATTTCTGCCTAGCCTTAATCACGAAATTGATGTGATCTTAGTTAAACTGAGACCTGTTGAAGATTTTAAAGAGGTCAAGGTCTTTCACTATATCCAGGGCCATCTCCTCATCCTTATCTAAATCTGGCTACTGGACCCAGATGGCTCTGGAGGGGAAAGTGAGGCAGGTGATTTTGCACAGCTCTCCCTCACTTAAATCCAATCCACTTGCACAGTATGACTTCACTTCCGTGATGTCATGGTCCTCTTTGAGAATGAAGGACAAATAACAGCAGCAGCAACTACAAATGCATATCATATACTACATATTTATCAGATTGGTTATTATGACAGAAAAAAATGACAAATGTTAGAGGGGATATGAACCATTTTGTAGAACATTTGGAACTAAGCCCAAAGGGTTATAAAACCATGCATACCCTTTGACCAAACAATAACACTACTAGATCTGAATCCCAAAGAGAGAAAAACAAAAAAGGAAAAGACCTAAATGTACAAAAACCTTTATAGCAGCTCTTTTAGTGGTAGCAAAGAATTGGAAATTTAAGGGATGTCCATTAATTGGGCAATGGCTGAACAAGTTGTTGTATATGATTATGATAGAATACTATTGTGGTATAAGAAATGATGAAGAAGATGCTCTCAGGCACTTAGATGAACTGATGTAGAGTGAAATGAGCAGAACCAGGAAAACAGCACTATTATTTGATGATCAATTGTTAATGATTTAGCTATTTTCAATTATACAATGATCTAAGATAATTCTAAAGGACTTATGATGAAAAAATGCTTTCCAACTCCAGATAAAGAACTGATAGTCAGAATGCAAATTGAAGCATACTTTTTTTTTTTTTTTGGCATTGCTTCCTTTAATTTTCTAGTGTTTTTTTGGTCTGTGTTTTCTTTCACAACATGACTAACATGGAAATATGTTGGGTATGACTGCACATGTATAATCTATATCAAATAGCTTCCCTTCTCAATGAAGGATGAGAGGTAAGGAGACCATATGGAACTAAATTTTTTTTAATGAATGCTAAGAATTGGGTTTTTTTACATATAATTGGGAAAAATAAAATATTAAATTAGAAAAAATCATATCATATTGAAATGTGATAGTGAGTCATCAGTAAATATTTATTGAATGAATGAATGCCCAGGATATCATTAACTTGAACTCTTTATGGTACTGGAACAAATTCATGAGTTTTGAATATCAAGATGGAAAATCGTTCTCCATAAGAATGGGTTGAGATGAATAGGATGCTGTATGACCACACTTGACATTCTTAGTGTCACTTAGTGCCACTAAGTCACATATTTCTCTGAATTTTATTTTCCCATCTGTAAAATAGAAAAATTAATATTTAGCAGTACTTATTCTATAGGGTCTTTGTGAGGAAAATAACGTGTAACCATGGAGCACTAGATTTATTCCTTTAGAGCTAAAAAGGACTTGAGATTCATTGAATTTAATTCCCTCATTTTATAGATGAGGAATCTGAAGCCTAGAGAAGTTTTCAAGGTCACACTAGCTAATAAGTAGCAGAGCTGGGATATGAACCTAGGTTCTTTTACTAAAAAATTCATGATTCTTTTCACCATGCTACCTTACTTTTGATGAGTATGAGCTATTGTTATCATCATTATTATTATTACTATTTAAGTCTGATCTCTAAAGGAGATTTTTTTGGAACAAGCTTAGACAGGACTTTCACTACCAGGTGAACACTAACCTGTACAAGTTCAGACCTAGTCAATAATGTGGACATACATTGATTGATAATGTGAACATACACTGATTGAGAGGCAGTTCAACATGGTTTAATTGCTTTTCAGTTGTGTTGTACTCTTTGTGACCCCATTTATTGTTTTCTTGGCAAAGATACTAGAGTGATTTGCCATTTTCTTCACCAGCCCATTTTGCAGATAAGGAAACCAAGGCAAACAGGATTAAATGACTTGCCTGGGATTACATAGTTGATAAGAGCCTGAATCTGGATTTGAATTCATGTCCTTCTGACTCAAGCTTGGTGCTCCATCCCCTTCCATATAAATGCAAACAATTTTCTAAATGAATAAAGAGCTATGCATTTGGTATTGCTCTTTAAGTCTTCAGCATCTACTTTATTATGTAGGCAGACATCCAAAAACATGGTTAACCTGTTTCTTGGCCTCTTTCCAAACATATTTCTTCTTCTGTTTGGGTGTGACAGGCTTTCATTCCCACCTTCTAGAAATCCTTAATGGGCTATTCCTATCACTGCCAAGGACTGACTACAATACTTATTACTAGGCTTTTCATCATACCACAATCATCATTGCTATCTATCATCTATCTATCCATCCATCCATCCATCCATCTATCCATCTATCTATCTAACCATCTATCCGTCTATCTGTCTATCTATCCATCCATCTATCCATCCATCCACCCATCCATCCATCCATCCATCCATCCATCCATCTATCCATCCATCTATCTATCATCTATCTATGTTTCATACTGGGTGGGTACCTTAAGTTCTATTTAGCTTTCTTCAATTTTCCAGCTTGGGGGTAGGAGTTGGTGGTGGAAATGACTTGTTTCTATTTTAGTAGAGGTATGCTGTAGGATACACAAGAAATAGTGTCTGAAAAGTCACATATATCTATGCTTTTACATTGACTCATATTTTAAAACTTCACACAGCTAGCACTGGGTTCATGTCTGCAGGTCACTGGTAAAATGATAGTAGTGTCAGGGAAGGCTTTATGGAAGGAGTGGTACATAAGTTGGGCTTTGAAATAAATAACTTCAACAGCTTGATGAGGGGAGATGTGCAATGTTCTACTCCTCATCTCTGCTTCTTGCTTCTCTGGCTTTCTTCATGTCTCAGCTAAAATCTCACCTTCTGTAGGAAGTCTTTCTGGGTCCCTCTTAATGCTAGTGTCTTCCTTCTGAAACTCCCTTCAATCTATCTTTTTTATATCTTGTTTGTACATAATTGTTTGAAGGTTGTCTCCTCTACCAACTTCTTGTGGCCCAGAGCAAATTTTTTTTGGTCTTTTTTCTGTGTGTCCCCAGGACTTAGCATATTATGTCTCCATTAAAATGTGAGCTCCTTGTGGGACCTTGTGATGCAGAGCAAGTGTATAAGAAACACTAGTTGATTGACTGAGGAAAGAATTTTCAATGTAAATTTCGTAAGAGGATAGATTGTTTCATTCTTTGTTTTTGTATTCTCAGTGTCTCAGACACAGTAGGAGCTTAATAAAAGTTTTTTGATTGAATAATTGAGGTAAGGTCATTGCAGGCAAGATACAGAGTGATAAGAGAGGTAGAGAGAAAGAACAATAAATGAGAGAGCTAGGGACAGAAAAATAGTACAGTTTGGAAGAAATTTTTATGTAAAGAGGGGTCTATGAGACAAGAGTGAATGGATAGGTTAGCTGCAGATTGTGGTGTATATATAATTCAGGAGGCAGAATTTATGTTTCTTTTGGTAAATAGTGGAGAACCATCAAAGGTTTTGAGAAAGGGACTGCTCTGATGGCTTCTTTTCAATCAGTCCTTAACAATCCAATTAAATCCCAATCTACTGTCAGTCAACCACTTAACCATCACAAAATTGAAAAGATATTATATATATACATATATATATGTATAACATATATGTATGTGTATGTACTTATCTATGTATACATATATATGTGTGTATGTACTTATATATATATATGTAAACATATAGTTATATCTATCTATTGATCTATCTACCTGTCTGTGTCTATCTGTCTATCTGTCTTTCACAGGAAATCATAATCAATTTATGCTGGAATTTAATACCATTGTGTGGGAAAAGAGAGTTAAGCTTTACTATAACTGACTTTCCTGCTCTGAGGTTATAGGTTTTCTTCCTTGAAATCTTCTTTTACCTCGGATCCTGCCAATTATCTTTCTGTTATCTCCAAGTATTTTTGGGGAACTAAAATGACACCCTCTTAACCAGAGCTCCAGAGATTGTACTTGCCTTCATAAGTAAGTAAGTGATCCAGTTATCCAGTTCCTAGCACAGTTTCTGGAACGTAGTTGGTGCTTAACTTTGTTTCTCTTTTCTTTCTCTCTTTTTTTCCCTCCCTCCCCCCTTCCTTCCTTCCTTCCTTCCTTCCTTC
>JAJPUD010000384.1:40489-56417 GCA_023553655.1 Myrmecobius fasciatus | reverse complement strand
AGGGGAGAGGGTTGTGGCTGTGGCTATTTTGAAAGTATTTTAATACCATAATTTTTTTTTGATCCTGGAGAAAATAGGAAATCTAGGAAATTGGTGAAGTTTATTGAATAGGAGTGGGAGGGTGATATGGTCATTTTAGGAAAATCACTTTAATGGTTGAATAAAGAATGGACTGGAGTAGAAGAAGCCTTAGATTAGGCCATTGCAATAATCCAGTTGTGAGGTGATGAGAATGCACCAGAGTGGTGGCAGTGTCTGAGCAGAGAAGGGGACATGTCTCAGAATTATCTAATAGACAGACAATGGCAATAGATTGGATATGGTGCTGAAAAATAGGTATTGACCATTACACCCAGAGCAGAGAAGTGGACATGTCTCAGAATTATCTAATATTGACTATTACACCCACTGTGGAAATTTGTGGGACTAGGAAGGTGGTGTGGTTATTGATAATAATAGGAGAAGTATGTTTGGGGAGTAGGATTTTAGACAAAATATAGAGTCCTGTTCTGAACATGTTGAGTTTAATATATTCACTGAACATCCAGTGTGAGATATCTGAAAGGTAATTGAATATGCGAAACTAGAGGTCAGCAGAGAGGTTAGGGCAAGATAGGTGAATTTTAAGAATCAGTAGCATAGAGATAGTAAATAAATCCATGGTCGCTGAAGAGATTACCTAGTTAAGTAGTATAAAGGAAGAAAAGAAGAAAGCCCCAGGACAGAAACCTGTGGGACACCTATGGCCAGAGGGAAAGATCTGAATGAAAATCCAATAAAGAAGACTAAGGGGCAATTAGAAGGTCAGAGAGGAAGGTTGGGGGTCAGAGAAGGTTCTGGCTCTACACCTGAGGCTGGAGATCAGGTGGGTGCAACAAAAGGTAGAAGTCTCTCTTTGCTGGGGTAAGTTACTTTGGAACAGATAGAAGTCTATCTGACTGGTCCTTTGTCACCTTCCTTTTGGGGGAAAGGTGCAGCAGGAGATGGAGAGCTGGAGTTCAGAAGAAGTTCTGGCTCCTCTTCCCCCCTCTGTTTCCCTTTCTCTCTTTGTTTCTTTTTCCCTCTCTCTGCCATATTTTTAACTGCAACACTTTTATCTTAAATTAAATCATACCATATAAAGAAATAGAGAGGCAGAAGAATACTTGGCAGTGGAAATATCATATTTCCTTTTATATAGTAACACGAAAGATAGAGGATTGAAGAGATCTCAAAGAGTCATCTAACAATCTGTATTTTCCCTGTATGTTGGCTTCCCCCAGAAGTCTATACTACTGCTTAACAACTCCCTCAGAGAAAATAATGATTCCCATTTCAGTAATGTTTTCCTCACAATGATACCCTTTGTATAGTAGGTAGACTGGCAGCTAGGTAGAGCAGTGGATAGAGCTTTGAACTTGGAATCAGAAAGACTCATTTTCAAATGTGGCCTCAGACACTTAACCCTGTTTATCTCAGTTTCCTCATCTGTAAAATGAGCTGGAGAAGGAAATGACATACCATTCCAGAACCTTTGTCAAGAAATCCCAAAATGGGGTCACAAAGAGTCAGACAAGACTGAATGATTTTAATATCTACAATAAGAGGTAGCACAAAATGTTGTTTGCAGATGAGGAAATTAAGGTAAACATAGATTCAGTCAATTGTCTGTGCTCATACAGCTATTAAGTGTTTAAGCTAGTAGTTGAACCCAGATCTCTTAATTCTAAGTTCAAAGCTGATTCTAAATGTTTATACTCTGTACTAGTATATCAAACCAAGTTCCTAATGTTTCAAGTACATTTTCTTCATGTGTTGAGACACGTTCAAAACTAAACAAGGATGCTATCAGTAGGAATGACTGGAAAGTTCTGCTCCTGCTGGCACTGCATGCCTTGGAATTTTGTCAGTTACCTTTCCTTAGGCAACCAAATATTACAGAATCACAGAATTTATGATTGGGAAAGAATCTCAGTCCTAGTTGGAAGAAATCTCTGCTATGACATAAATTACAAATGGCTGCCCAGCCTTTTCTTAAATTGCACATTAGACTGAGAGCTTCTCCAGAGAAGGAACAGTCCTTTGTCTTTCTTTTTTATCCCTAAGATTTGGAACAGCAACTGTCACGTGGTAGACATTTAATAAATGTTAGCTGACTGATTAGGGGTAGCTGGGTAATGTCAGAATGCATAAAGTGCTGGGTCTAGAATCAGAAAGAGCTGAGTTCAAATCCGCCCTCAGACACTAGTTGTGTTGCACTGGATGAATAGCTCAGTTTCTTAATATATAAAGTGAACTGGAGAATGAAATTGCAAACTAGTCTGGGTTCTTTGCCAAGAAAACCTCAAAAGGGGTCAAGAAGAGTTGGCACAGGTGAACAACAAAGTTAGCTGACTAAAGACTTTCAATGAAAATTCATCACTCCTCAAGGTGGTAGCTCATTCCACTTTTAAACGGCCCTAATTACTAGGAAGTTTTTCCTCATATCAGGCTTAAATTTGTCTCTTTGAAGCTTCTGTCCCTTATTCTTAGCTCTCTGCCCTCTGGGAATAAACAAAAATTAATCCTTCCTCAAATACTTGAAGTCAGCTACCACACTAATAGTAACAGCTAGCTGTTATTTAATGCTCCAAAGTTTGCAAAAAGCTTACATGTTATTTATTTGACCTCTGTGAAGAAGGTACCATTATTATTTTTATTATGGATGAGAAAACTGAATTCTGAAGGACATGGTGACTTGCCCAGGGTCATACAGATAATAAATATCTGAGAAAGGATTCAGAGTCATGTCTTTCAGAATTGAAGTTTAATGCTTTATTCCACATATCACTTACCTGACTGCCATATCCCCTGGGTCTTTTCCTCTCTATTCCAAATATTCCCAATTCTTCCAACCTATCCTCAAAGGACATAGACTTAATGCCCTTTACTATTTTAATTGTTCTCCTCTGGCTGCATATAATATGGTACAAACTTTCATTTCAGAAGCATATTTTAGACTTTGCAAGCTGGAAGATGACATGTGGGTAGGGAATTCAGTCTAAGACAGACCACATCTTTCTATGTGCAACCATACTTAATGGGCTGGAAATCTTCTGTTTTTCTGATTCACAGTGGAGGACCTGAGAAAATGCCCAGTCTTGCCATTCTCTCACTGTGAAGGGATGGCTGCCTGTAAATTGAACTAATTGAATGTTTGAGTCCCAGCCAGGCTATTTTTCATCTATAAATGAAAAAGTCAGACTTGATGAGTTCTGAGGGGAGGTCCCTGCCAATACAGGAAACTAATTTCATACTCCATAAGTATGTTAGAAAGGGAAATCTGACGCCTGTCAAATAGTGTTCATTATAAGAACAGGTGTTATGATAACAATCCACTGTTAAGACACAACACTTTGATGGTACGATCATACATTATTCCTGGTGTTGGTCAATTGTAATGGGCATTATGGAAGCTTTCAAAAAAATAATGAATGCATTTGGAAAATCAATTTTTTTAAAGTAGACTAACCCTTCCTTTTATTATGTTCACTGAGGTCCAACCAGGCCAATTCGGCCCTCTCCTTAGGAGCATAGTTCCTTTTATTATTATAAATATTATCTTTACAAATCTATTAGCTTTACTAGTCCCATTAAAGGGCCATTAGGCTTCCCATTAACAGCTGCTGTTGATGATTTCATGCAGAGTTCTCAGCATGGGCTCTCTCTCCATGGATGGTGAGAGGAATCAAGAGCAGGAAGACAAAGGGAAAACACTGAAGCTTAGAGGTGAAGGAGGGAGAGTTTCATTAATATCTCTCTTCCTTACCCTACCCCCTCCAACTTTTTGAAAAGAAAGAGGCTAATGTGGAGGCCTTTGTTTCCTAAAGAAAAAAAAAGGCCTTCAGCATTGGCAAACTCTCAGTAGTTAAAAGGAAGTTGCTTTGGTTAAATGGTGCCTTTTAATATTGTTACCTTTTTCTGCCTTTTTGTTTTGTACTAAATAAGTGATGAAGTTCTCCAGTTCAGTTAAATGGCTTTTGCTATTGATGGCTTTCTGAAATGTTTGCCTTTACTTGAAGTTCCACCAGGTAAATATGGGCCCAGGGTATAAATGGTACCTAGAATACCACATATAGGCTTCTTATAGATGTAGCTAATTGTGTTTGAGAGAATATAGCATATTTTCATGTTTTCTCATTCAATGATTCATTTCCATTTAACCAATAGAATGTAAACCATTTCAGTGCAATGATTTCTCATTTTTGTCTACATACCACCCTTCCTTTCTGTTCCCTCCCAGAAAAATGCCTGACACTTTGTAGATATTAAATACAATTAATTTATCTCTATATGTTTTAACTAAGTGAAACAAACATCATATTTGCCAATCAAATTTATAAAAATTGGTCTTCATTATATTTATAAAAATTATCTACCATTAGAGGAAAACTAATAATACTTAAAAATTAAAGAAATAATATGTAATTAAATAACATGCTCATTAACTTTTTTTCACAGAATTCTACTAAACATTTGTTTTTATTAGAGCTTTTTATTTGCAAAACATATGCATGGGTAATTTTTCAACATTGACTCTTGCAAAGCTTTCTGATACAAATTTTTCTTTCCTTCTCCCCACCCCCTCCCCTAGATGGAAGGAAGTCTAATACATGTTAATTATGTTAAAATACTTGGCAAATCAAATATATGTATACATATTTATACAGTTATCTTGCTGTATAAGAAAAATTGGATCTACAAGAAAAAAAAACTGAGAAGGAAAACCAATTACAAACATCAATAGAGAGCGTGAAAATGCTGTTATGATCCACACTCAGTTGCCACAGTCCTCTCTCTAGGTATAGATGGCTCTCTTCATCACAAGATCATTGGAACTGGTTTGAAACATTTCATTGTTGAAGGAGAGCCATGTCCATCAGAATTGATCATCATCTAGTCTTTGTTGCCGTGTATAATGATCTTCTGGTTCTGTTCATTTCACTCAGCATCAGTTCATTCAAGTTTCTCTAGGCCTCTCTGAAATCATCCTGCTGTTCGTTTCTTATAGAACAATAATATTCCATAACATTCATATACCATAATTCATTCAGCCACTCTCCAATTGATGGGCATCCATTCAGCTTCCAGTTTCTAGCCACTACAAAAAGGGCTGCCACAAACATTTTATGCTCATTAACTTTTGATTGTTGTGAATCTTAACACTTTCCCTTTCCTATGGTTTTAAAGGGAGACTATTTATCTCCTTTTCTTATTTATAATAATTCCCTCTTTTTCTTATTTACATATTTTGGGTATTAAAACTCAAACAATTAGACCAATAGTTAAGTCCCTCTAAAGAAGATGGTGGCTATAACCTCATTGTCATTAAAAAAGACTGGGACATCAAAGAAAGAGTGAAAAGGACTCACACCTAAAAATATTTATAGCAAGTTCCTTTTATGGTGGCAAAGAACTGTAAGGTAAGGGATACTCAATTGGAAAATGACTGAACAAATGATAGGATATCATCGTAATGGGATCCTATTGTGCTATAAAAATGATGAAGGGGATGATTTGAGAGAAACCTTTGAAGACTTGTATAAATTGGTGCAGAGTGAAATGAGTAGAATCAGAACAATTGACACAATAAAACAACATTTTAAAGACAGACAATTTTGAGACTTAAAAACTCTGATGAAAAAAATGACCATTCACAGTTAGACTACCCACATCCTGGCAGAGTACGAGTTCATACTGTAGAACTTAGATTGAGACATATATTTTTTTAAACTTGGCCAATGTGAAATTTATTTTGCTTAATTTCTTATTTATTACAAGGATTTCCTTTTTCTTTGTTTCTAATGGGAGTGGGTGTGAAAGAGAGAAAATAGACTTCTGTTAATTGAAAAAAATAAAATGAAATAAAAAAATATACAAGGTCTGACATTACTAGATAATTCCTTAATTCCTTTGGTTTTCCATGTTGCTATAAAAAGGAAAAAAAATGCTAAGCACCTGCCTCTTTCTATTTCTTCAGATTTCATTTAAGGTAAAGGTTCTGCTGTTAAAACTCAGCTACTGAAGTTGTTCCCTAAACAGATGTTAACTTTTCTTTGTCTCAGTTTCCTCATCTACAAAATAGGAATAACCATACCTGGCCTATCTACCTCCAGAGGTTTTCGTGGGGGTCAAATAGTAATAGTAATAACTGACATTTATATAGCACCTTAAATTTTACAAAATTCTTTATATATATTATGTCATTTGAGTCCCACAACAACCTTGTGTTTCTGATATGATTTAAACTCCAGTTTTCCTAACTCCAGCTTTAGCACCCTGTCCACTGTACCACCTGCTTGCCTCAGATATTATGCATAAAGTGATTTATGTAAGGAATTAGGATAACAAGAATTACTATTATAACCCTTATTTTTAAGTAAGAGAAACTTACCATTGACAGTTTGGGGTCTAAATCCTGCAGAATAGTGCTGTCATTTATTCTGATTTACAAAATGCCTTCATATTTCTTCTGAATTTCAGTTTCTAAAGTGCTCCTCCAATGTACTTACTTTCATTTTGACCTCCCCAACTCCAGAGGTGACCCTTTGAAATAATTCTGCCAACGCCGCTAAGCCTTGTCCTTCAACCTTCCACATACTGTTGCAGTCTTTTGGCAAATTCAGCCAATCATTCTGAATTGTGTGTCTTGGAGCCAGGTTATTGTGATGCTGATAAATGAGAAATAGATTGAGGCCATCAGACTCATTTCTTACTGCTCACCTTATTTCCAGATGTGGAAGTTAATGGATTTGGATTGGCTGCTAACACTGAGACTCATCAAAGACCATTTTCCCCCTAAGGGCATTAACTGCAATTTCTTGATTGAGTGGAAGCCTGAGGCATTTTGCATGTGGATTGGTGTCACCGTTTAGGCAAATGGTTGGAGCAGAAATCCTAGTCTGCCACATTTGAGTTTGTCAAACTAAATAGGGATATTGCAAATTCGGATTTAGAAGGCAGGTAAGCTGTCAAGAATAGCTAGACAAGACCAGCCATTTTTACAAAGAGAGGAAAGGATTTCCTCTGTTTCCCCAAGATTAGCCAAGAGGAGCCCATTTTGCATCAGACCAGCCAGTCAGACAAATCCATTTGTTCTCAGAGGGCAACATGCACAGTAATGAGGAGCGGGAAGGTGAACATATTGAAAGGATTTAGAACAGGAAGGAAACTTAGAAATTGCTAAATCCAACCTTATTTTCTTCTGAAAGGGAAACTGAGGTCCAAAGAACTGAAGACACTTATACAAGAAATAAATAACAAAGTGGGATTTGAATTCAGGACCTCCAAATAGAAAAATAGTACTCTTTCTATTATTCTGTGACTGACTTTAGATGAGACCACATTACACCCTAATAGTATTAACAATGGCTGAGGGAAGGTCTGGAAACATTGATAATTTGCTCATCTCAGGGGATAAAACTCTGAGGAAACTGGGTCATACCACCCAAGCTCATGAGAGACTAATTTATTCCAGAAAGCAAATTTATCCAGTTTTAATTTGCCCAAGGTCATAGAGCTAGAAAGGGAGAGAAGTCCTGTTCAAACCCATTCTGCAAGTCCAGTACTCATTCACCAAACTATCCTTCTCCTCATTATTTTGGCTAGGATTTCAATGCAAAGAATGCATAGATATGTAATTTAAAGAACACTTCTTTTCCTTTCCCTCCCTTCTCTCATCAGGACCAGGGGATTCAGCCCTGCTATGATGCTACTTCCCATTACTTTGAATTTCAATTTTTGCTTTGACCTCTACCTCCCAGTCTCTTTCCCAGTGCCCTCTTCAAACTTCATCAGTGAGAGTAGCAAAACACTGAGAAACCCCACTTTCTGTGGGGCTACATGGGAAAAGTCAACCTCCTCTGTTTTTTCCTTAACAATGGTGGTTGGTGTTTGGTTCACTGGCTAACAGTCAGTCAGTTAGCTAGTATTTCAATAAAGACTGGTGCTTCTAAATTTTGGACACTGTCCTAAGCACTGGAGATACTAAGAAAAGGGCAAAAAACCCTCTTCCCAAACATAGTTCTTGTTCTCAAGGAAGCCACAGTTTAATAGAGGATACAACATATACATAGCATTGTACCATGCACAGATCAAGCAAAATATAGGCTAAATTGGGGATAATCTCAGAGAAAAGGCATTAAGATTAAGGGGAACTAGGAAATGCTTCTTGGAGAAGGTAGGATATTGGCTGAAACCTGAAGGAATCCAGGAAAGCTGGGAGGCAGTAATGGAGAGGGGGAACATTGCAAGAATGGGAAAAGCCAGTGATAAATGTTCAGATTCAGAGATAAAAGTGTAAGCAAGATACAACTATTATGTGATTCTACTTACTTGAAAACTTCAGAAACAAGGTTTACCTAGATATATGAATTTTTAAATAATAATACCTTATGTTTGTAGCCAGATGGAACTTTGGGTAATACATACAGAATGTGTGATGAAATGAACACATTAACTTCTATCTCTCCTGACTATGAGCTTATTTCCTCATTAAGTTTTTCTATAGGTGCATATATTGTCTGGAGTGTGGCTAGTCAGAGATTATTAACACAGATGTTTTCTAATTTCAGCCTCAGCTGAAGAAAATTCTCTCTTCACATCCTCTCTCTTAGTCTTGAACAGCATACTTATTGGCAAGAATTAAAATCACTGTAAAACAACAGACTTCATTAGCAATTACAACTAATACAGAATGCAAATAGAGATTGAATGGAACAGGCTTCCATGTATAGGTTATGATTGTGATTGCTGAGGAAGTTGAATCTCTGCTTCTTCCTAGAACTACTCCTACTAGTCAGAGGTAAAATGGAAAATGGAGTGATTAGGTGAATAAAGAACTGGAGCTTTTCCCAGAAAGTGGAAAATCAGGAGGGCTATCAGGGAATCAAATAGGGAATCAGGAAGAAGATACAAACTGTACTGAAATCCATGTCTTAACCAGACCTGGTCTGCTCTACATTCCAGTCTGCTGGAAGTGGCTCACCTGAGCTCATCTCTCTCCATCTTCCTGCATTCTCAGGACTTTTGAATTCTCAGATTAATTTACTTTTCTTGCTTTCTATTACAGAAATATAGTTCCACTGGCTTGGTATGATTCCTAGTTCTTCCTTTCTTCCATTTTCCATATGGCTTCTCAGTTCTTTTTAGGGTTAAAAGCTATGAATATTGGGGAATTCTTAGTAATATCTATATCCTAGTACTCCTATTCCATCAACACCCCATGTCCACCCCTCAAGGAAGGGATTACTCATGGATAGAAATTTTTAATGTACATTTTATTTAGTTTTAGTGTACATTTATATCCAGTATCTTATTTTAGCCTCACAACAACCCTGTGATATTAAGTGCTCTAAGTAGTAGTATCCTTATTTTGAAGGCAAAGAAACTAAAGTTTCATTTATTGGGATTACCTAGAGTGGAGTTGAAATTTGACTCAGAGTCACCAAGCAGACTGACTCATTTTCTTAACTCAGAATCAAAAGCCTTCATTATTTTTTTTTAAATTTTACCCCAGCTTAGCATTCAATACCCTTTCAGGTACATTTCCTTATCTGTCAGACTTCCTTCTAGTGAGGATAATCTTTTTCAATTGGAAGGAAACAATTTTCTATTTTCTTCTCAAAAAAAGAAAATGCCCTTCCCACTTTTCTTCTGCCCAACAAGCATTACCAGCTGCTACAGGCTACTCTCGATTGGCAGACAATAACTTTTTCTCTTCAGCTGAGGTTGTCCCTAGCAACCAGTTCACACAAATGTGCACATAAGTATACCCATACTACACACACACACATACACACACACACACACATACACAGAGACACGATCTATTCAGATATAAACTATTTTAGAAAATTTTAGAAGTGATTCCTATAAACACTTGTAACTATAGCAGAATTTAAAAGTTTTAAACAAAATGTATGTATCAGCAAGAATAACAGCTATAACAACTGGAAAGGCAGTATAGCTTGGAATGAATAAGAAGCTGTCCCTGAAGTGGAAAAGATGGATTTAAGTTCTGCCCCTGACACATAACTGATTTTGTGGCCCTGGGCAAAACACAGTCTCTCAATGCCTCAGTCAACTTTCCAAAATTATAAATTGCAATGTAGTTGCTGATCTACATTGGTAGAGGGAGTTTTCCCATTTGAGAATTTTTTATGTCAGTAAAATCACAGGTCTGGACAAAAGGAATATATACAAAACTAAACCAAACCAAAAACAAAACCCAGCTCAACAACTCATATTTACATAATACTTTAAGGTTTATAAAATATTTTCCTTACAATAACCTTTTAAATACTGTCATCCTCATTTTATTAAAAAAAATTACAGCCCAGTAAGGACCCCAGGCCATCTAATCAGGCCTCTGAAGCTTTGAAAGGTCCTGACAAGCTAATGAGGTTTGGGATATGAGCTTCTCAATGGATTATGTGTATGTAATCTGAGGAATAGCCTTTCCACGTGTTAAGTTGCTTAACCTTCAGATGATTAATTTTTGGTTATAATTGTGAAAACTGTATACTAAGTCATGGAAATCCAGTATATGTGTTAATGGATGGAGTGCACTAATGAAATGACACATTCATGGAATACTGAGATTGTGTTTTAGTCCCACAAAGTAAAAGGGAAGTGTTGAGTGGGAAAGGGAGAATTGGGAAAAGCTTTTTACTTCTGTTTTTATGTTTGGAAGAGTTACCCTTATTTTTCTCCAGTGCTAGCTCACCAGCCCATCTCTTCTCAGGACTTCACCCCTATGACTGCTTCCTTCACTATGGGTCTCTTCCATTGATGAGTTCTTCTGGGAACATCCATTTTGGGGAAGGACACAGACCATCCCTCATTCTCTGAATTTTTCCACAGTTCCTCTTTCCCACACACTCCCTCCCCTGCTTTTCAACTCCCATTTATGTAATATTTTCCATCATTAGAGTATATGTTTCTTGAGGGCAGGGACTACTTACTATCTTCTGCTTTTATTTGTATTCCCAGTACTAACTTCAGTAAGTCATTTAATAAATACTTATTGATTGACCCTCCCCTCCCTCTTTCCCTGAGAATATCCTTTCTTCTAGTCACAACTCCTGGTCAACATGAAACAAGGAAAAACAACAATTCTTTTTTAAAAGATGAAATTTTACTTAAACAAATCTTGTACTGTGCTTGAGTAGGAGACACTGAAAACCCACTTGAAGCATGAGCACACCATTCAGCAGATTTTTACTAAAATAGGAGAGGATTAAAAAGTAACATATGCAATTCTCCAATTGTCACCTACTTGAATTCTAATCACCATATGTACTTACCCAGTTGAATCTGATATTTTCAGTTCTTAGGGTTGAAAGGTCTGCAAAGACATCCTGAGATCCGAGAAGGCTTAAAAGTTTGTGTTTAAATCCATCCTACTCATGTTCCAACTGTTTGATTATTATGTAATTTTCTGTTATAAGCAGACCCCTTCCCCCATTACTAAGTCTATTTGTGCTGCTAATATTTTTTTCAGTTTTTGTTAGGAAGAAAGTCTAAAGGTTTGGAGTTACACATTTAACATGGAGATTTGTGCTGTAATCATGAGCATTGTCTTTTCCCCCTTTCTCCCTCTTTTTCTGTCTCTTGGATTTCAGTAACATTGCTTCATATGTTTCATCTTCTGAACAAAATTTATAAAATAAAACAAATCAACAAAAAACAAACTAATGACTTTATCGTGAACCCACAAGACTGTATTTTGATAATGGTGCTTAACCCTTCAGGGAGCTTCCACTTTTATTTCTTCTCTTGACACTTACTTCCCACTCCCCCAACCCCCACAGTTCTTGCTAATAATTCTATAAATACAATGGAAATTAATCACTAAAACCTAGTGACCAGGTACCTTGTATGTGTGGGGGGACCATAGAATAAATTGGCCAGAAGGAATTATTATTTGAAAGGAAAATAAAATATCTTTACAATGGTAAAAATAGAGTATATGCTGCTGTGATCTGTTTATACTATTTTGGCCCATATTTGAATGAATGAATGAATGAAAAAAGCATTTAAGCTCTTAGCATGTACAAAGCACTCTGCTAAAGTCTGGACACAGAAATAGAAAATTAAGCCAGTACTTGTTCTCAATGAGCTCACACATAATAAGGAAGATAATATATGCAGATTTCATCTCCAAGTTGTATCAACTTTTGATATTGAACCATTAGATTGTGCTAAAGACTTTGTGGCAAGAACTTAATTTTTTGAGTCTTGAATACCTATTGTTGTAGCACCTGTAGCAACAATTGCCAGGCTATATCTCCACGGGGGTTGTTTTTTTTTAGGATGTTGACTGAGAGCACTATACTGGAAACATTGGTATTTACTGTTTCTTGAGTTTCTGGGATATCTCTATTACAGTCTGAGAGATTATTGTGGTCAACGTAGGGTTTGACATGTCAGGTACATGCTACCTTGATGATTCATGCTACTTCTATGGATCTGTGATCTTTTCTAGGAGGGATCTTCTTCCCTCCAATGATGAAATTTGTAGCCCATTCACATTTTCTCATCAAGTGCCATTTTCCTCTATGTCTTTTCATTAATTTTCCACTGAGAATCTCTTCAACATAGTGGAGAACTTTGAATGAACTCATAAGAGGACTCCTTCCTCCTTCTCTTCTTTTTTCTCCTCCTCTTTCCATATTAATTTGAAATCATGATGCCATGGACAAACCCTGAGATAGTCTAGCTCAAAGTTTTATCTATATAATATTTTATTTTTCTACCATTGCATATTAAAACAATTAAAAACATTTTTTAAAAAAGTTCTGAGTTCCAAATTCAATCTCTCTGTCCCCTTTCCCTCTCTGAGATGGTAAGCAGTCAGATATAGGCTGTACATGTAGACTCATGTAAAATATTTCGATGTTAGTCATTTTGTACAAGACACTAAAGAAAAGGAATTATGGAGGAGATGAAAATAGTATTCTCAAGCCTATTTAAAATCATTATTAAGAAGTATTTCTTTAAAATTGAAACTATTTCCGGTCACATGAAAAGGTGCTCCAAGTCACTATTGATCAGAGAAATGCAAATTAAGACAACTCTGAGATACCACTGCACACCTGTCAGATTGGCTAAAATGACAGGAAATGATAATGATAACTGTTGGAGGGGATGTAGGAAAACTGGGACACTGATACATTGTTGGTGGAACTGTGAATGGATCCAACCATTCTGGAGAGCAATTTGGAGCTATGCTCAAAAAGTTATCAAACTGTGCATACCCTTTGACCCAGCAGTGTTTCTATTGGGTCTATATCCCAAAGAGATCTTAGAGGTGGGAAAGGGCCCCACATGTGCAAGAATGTTTGTGGCAGCCCTTTTTGTAGTGGCTAGAAACTGGAAACTGAAGGGATGCCCATCAATTGGAGAATTGCTGAATAAATTATGGTATATGAATGTTATGGAATATTATTGTTCTGTAAGAAATGACCAACAGGAGGATTTCAGAGAGGCCTGGAGAGACTTGCATGAACTGATGCTGAGTGAAATCAGCAGAACCAGGAGAACATTATACACAGCAACAAGACTATACGATGATCAATTCTGATGGGCATGGTTCTCTTCAACAATGAGGTGATTCAAACCAGTTCCTATTGTTCAGCGATGAAGATGGTCATATACATCCAGAGAGAGGCCTGTGGGAACTGAGTGTGAACCACAACACAGCATTTTGATGCTTTCTATGAATATTTCCCTGAATTTTGTTTTCCTTCTTAGGTTGTTTTTTAATTTTTTTTCTTCTTCTCTTTCTAGATCTAATGTTTCTTGTGCAGTAAAATAACTGTATAGATATGTATACATGTATTGTATTTGTCATATAATTTATCCTATTTAGCATGTATTAGATTACCTGTCATCTAAGGGTGGGGGTGGGGGGAAGGAGGGGAAAAGCTTGGGAAAAAAGTTTTTGCAAAGGTCAATGTAGAAAAATCACTCATATGTTTTGTAAATAAAAAGCTTTATTGAAAAAAAAAGAAGTATTTCTTTAAATCTTGCTCTCAATTTAAAAGTAGAATTCAAATTTTTGTTTAAAAATTAAAGAAAACTTCTCCCTATCTCTCCTCCGAATGAAAACAAAACAAAACATTAACCAAACTATGATTTCATGGAGTGTGTGCTAAATTTTTACAGGTTATCATATCCACAGGAGGCCAGGTTGTTCACACAATAAAATTATAGCCAAGGTTCACCATCCACCTGGTGGCAGCACATCCTAATTGTGGACAAAATATTTGAAAGCAGCAGTTTTTTTTTTTTTTTTTTTTTGTTTTGTTTTAGGTCCCCATTACACTCTTACAAATTGAGGGTCCAAAATAGTTTTTGTTTATCTGAATTATATTTATCAATATTGGAAATCAACACTGATAACATTTTAAAATATTTATTAATTTATTTTAAATAATAATAAACCCATTTACATTAACATAACACAATTTTAATGAAAAAATAGCTGTTTCTGAAACAAAAAAAGTGGGAAAAGTGCCATTGGTCTATATATTTTTGCAAATTTCTTTAATATTTGACAGTAGAAAACAGTGGGATTCTCAAATCCGTTTTGCCTTTATTCTGCTGCAATGTATTGTATTGATCGAAGCATGTAAAGAAAATCTGCCTTCTCTCAGGTATATACCTGGAAAGTTGGAAAGGGGAGGAGCATTTTAAAAGACAAAAACAGATTAATATTATTATTTATATAATTTTATCTTCAGGACTTCCTGAAAGGTCCTGCTAACTACATTTTAACCACTTTTGCCTTAGAAGGAATAAGTTGTTGCTTGAATTGTGTGCTGCAAAGTTTAAATCCAAGCTAGACATAAGGGCTCACATCTGTAATCCCTGTTATTAGGACAGGTTGAGTCTCTTAGACAGCTTGAACTTGGGAGCTCTGCACTGCAGCAGAGCTTAGGCATTAAGTCTGGCACTTATTATGGTGAACCTTTGAAGTGGAGGACCACCAAACTGCTTAAGGATGACAAGCACAAGTTAAAAAAATTGGAGCTGATTTAAACATCACATTCACAATGACTTGTGAATAGCTATTTCACTGCCCCAAACAGGGGTGAGACAAGGAAATCTAATCTCAGAAAAGAAGATAAAAAATTCTGTAAAGTTATGGCAAAAAATATCTTCCTGGTTTCAGATTCTGTTGGATAAACATGTAGATATTCTTTACTGCTAAGAAATCTCTATCTCTCTCTTAATGTCCTTAAATGAAATGAGAGATTATTTTAATATTTGGTATTAAAGATTTTTTGGTTATAAATTTAGGATAATTCATTGACATTAATTATTAAAATAGGTGAGAAATTGGTTATTTTTGTTCCAGAGTCTAGTAACTCAGCTTTGCTGGTGCAAAAACTCAATTACCAATTCTTTCAGGAATGATCAAATCTAAGTCCTGGAACAACTATCTTAACATTAACTAAACTCATAGGAAACCAATTTTTAAATCCGAATAAAAATTCATTATTTTACAGTGGAAAACACATCATATAATTGGTTCTGCTTTTCTATTCCAAGCTTCTTACTCCCATGTCAATATATTAAAACTAAATTAGCTTTAAGAAGGTTGTTTAAAAGTTTTGGAATCATCCATGATAAAAAGAAAGATACCACATACCTCAAAATAATAGTGTCTTCCCTTCTAATCAATGGTAAAGGCAACAAAAACTGCCTATTAATTGAGGAATGGTTAAACAAATTGAGATATTTGAATTTAATGGAATATTACTATGTTCTAAGAGGTGATAAATATGATGAATAGGTAAATAGCAATCATTTCTGCTTTGGTCAGAAACCCTGAGATCTTCCCCTCCCAGATTCATCTATCTATTTATTTAGATTTTCTTCCTCCTTCCCTTCCTTCCTTCCT
>JAJPUD010000384.1:28924-40389 GCA_023553655.1 Myrmecobius fasciatus | reverse complement strand
TTCCTTCCTTCCTTCCTTCCTTCCTTCCTTCCTTCCTTCCTTCCTTCCTTCCTTCCTTCCTTCCTTCCTTCCTTCCTTCCTTCCTTCCTTCCTTTCTTTCTTTCTTTCTTTCTTTCTTTCTTTCTTTCTTTCGACTAGGTGAAAGGAAATTCTTTGTCTCAATTGTTACCTTGCCTTAATCACTGAATGGGTGCAGTTTCAATAAAACTGAGACTTGTGGAAGACCTTAGCTTAAAAAGACCAAGGTCCCCCATTGCATCCAGAGCCATCATCTCCTGTCATCCTGATCTATATCTGGCCACTGAACTCTGGGGGGAATGAGGCAGTTGACCTTGAACAGCTCTCCCTCACTCAAATCCAATTCACTTGCATGTCATGGTCCTCTTTGAGAAAGAAGGACAAACAACAATAATAATGATAAATATAGAGAAGCATGGGAAGGCTTATATGAAACAAGTGAAGCAAACAAACACACACAGAAATACACACAGTGACTACAGTAAATGGAAAGAAGGAAAACAAAATAACAAAAGCTATATTCTTTGAAATAATAATGATAAAATTTGGCCCCAAAGAAGAGATATGAAAAAGTATACATCCCTTCCTCTTATTTGCTGAGATCGGGCGAACCTATGAGTGTGGAATGCTGCATATGATATCAGATATTTTTGATGTATTGATTAGTTCACCCATTTTTATTTCTTTGTTATAAGGGATGGTTCTCTGAGAGGCGATAGAGAGAGGGATATATTGGGAAATGTAAGTGATAGAAAAACAAAAAATAACAATAAAATGGTATTTCTTTTTTAAAAGAGCATACAATCAGAGAGAAAAGAAAAATGGTGACAACAGATATTCCATATAGGTTGTGGTAAAACATGTGTTTCTTCATATCTGATCAGGTTTGATCCAGAAAAGTTCCTTGTTCCATTTGATAAGCTTGAGGATAAACATTTGGAAATTTCATTGTAACTTCTGATGGAGGTATAGACATGTCTATTAACAACTTTGAGAAGATTAGGAGGCACTTTTGGGTTATATCAGCAACACCTCATGAAGAAGAGGACATTTCCTTAAATCATATATGTTAGAGATTAATTTTTTATCTTGGATTGAGAAGAGATAAATTGGTTGGCTCAGACCAATTTGTTGGGAGTCAGAAGCATTTTATGCTGGACCTATGAGGCAAAAAAGGACATCATTTACTGGCTCTAGAGGAGATGCTGAAAGAACTAAACACAGATTAGAGAGCATCCAAGCTGACAGTGAACCTGGGTGTTGAAGTGAAAACCTGGATAGGTAAATCATCTTCTATCCTGTAGCTACAGGAACATACATTTTCATTCATATGGACTCTGAGTTCTTAGTTCTAGCTATGGAAAAGAAGTGCTATAACCAATCTCTCAAGAAATAACAGAGTGACTAGAGTTCTTGAATATGAACTTCTTGGGGATTCATTGGACATCACTGAATTCCCTGGAAAGACTGAGGACCGTCTTCATTGGAGACAAGGAAGAGTCTCAGCCTCTAGGAAAGAAAAGAATCTTAGAAGTCAGACATTTAGAAAGAGAAGGAGAAGTTCTGGGGCAGTGTTAATTTCAGGTTGCCTCTTCCCCAAATTCTAAATTTGAGGATTTTCTTTTAGCAAGAAGGGGAGAAATTCTTCTTTGTTTTGTCTTTTGGGTCAGGGGAAGAGGATGATCTCTCAAGTTTTTCTTATATCTGGAAGAATAGAAAAAGGAATAAGAAATGATATAAAAAAACCAAAGGTGCAGATTTTGTCTATCTCAATGATGATGAGTTATTTTGATTTTGCAAGTTTTGTATGAAGGGAGTAGCCTCTCTAGCAGTCTCCTTTATTTCCTTTTATGGGGGGTGGGGTGGAGGAGAAGAATCCAGGATCTTTGTGTAGTATCATGATGCTATGGCACTGTTTGCATCCCCAAGGCAAAAGTCAGACTTTCTGAAATATTTTCTTGACAATAAGTGATTGCTTCTTTAAGAATTCAGATCAGAGCGATGTTTCTACAAACCTAGATGATTTAGGACCCTGGGTGGGTGGGTGTCAGGAGGGAAGATGAGATTCACTGGAGAAGGATATTAGGAGAGAGAGGGAGAGAGCAAGAAAGAGACAGAGAGAGAGAGAGAGAGAGAGAGAGAGAGAGAGAGAGAGAGAGAGAGAGAGAGAGAGAGAGAGAATGAGAAAGAGACACACACACACACACACACACACACAGAGAGAGAGAGAGAGAGAGAGAGAGAGAGAGAGAGAGAGAGAGAGAAGAGAGAGAGAGAGAGAGAGAGAGAGAGAATGTGAGTGTGTGTATCAGGAGGGAAGTGGGATTCACTGGAGGATATTAGGAGTCTGAGTGTGTGTGTGTTGGGGAGGGTGTCAGGAAGGAAGGTGGGATTCACTGAAAAGGGAAAATCATTTTATTAATCGTTTAAAGGTAACTGTAGAACTTTATTCATATTCTGTGGGAATAAATTAAAGACTATCCTTGTCTAACATATGCATTGTTAACTTAAGTACTTATATGAGAACTGGGGTCTCTGCACATTTCCATGGAGACCTAGAAAAGAGTTATATTTGAGCTACATACTGAGATTTCCTAGAAGGATTTCTAACTGGAGGCAAAATAAGCCAAAGAATTATGATTTGGCAATAAGAGGAGAGGTATCAATGTTTTCCCCAAGCTTAAAGATAATCTATGTAGGCCCTCAAACCTGGTGGGCTGGGGTAGTGGAGGTCATACTTTACACTATTAATTCTTAGCCTAATGTTTTGCATTATAAGCATTTAAAAAGTTTGTTGAATTGAAGTGACATAGAGACTTAAGTATTTGAAGAAGTAGTGAATACCAAGTCAAAGGACATTCAGAGAGAACATAATATTTTCATAATTAAAAAAAAATAATTTAATAATTTTAATAATGGTCACTCAATTGAGAATACCTTTTTCTTAATTAGGGTTGGATACCCTGGGAAAAATTTCTTCTTCTCTAATTTCTCTTTAAGTTCTATGCTGGGTGCAATGATTATATTGGCATTTGCTATCACTTCTATTATCTTATGGCTTTATGTTAGTTCCAAAATCTATTTCATCTTTAACTTCTGTCTGATTAAATTTTTAAGTGCTTAGCACAGTACCTGGCAAATTGTAGGTGCTTAATAAATTTTCTCTTCTCTACTTAGTTCTAAAGACTTGTTTATTGTATTTGGATTTATAAGAGCCAGTTTCTATTTCTTATAACATATATACTATATATGTATGTATGCATGTACATGTGTGTTTATAGTCTTCTTTCTCCATAATATCTACTTAAATGAAATCTCAAAAAAGTGCCATCGATATATATGTATTTCAATACTTATGTTTAATGAAATGTTTCATGAAAATTTGTTAGCAAATTGATTTTTCTTAGCTCGAATGAAAAAAATTGAAAAATAGCCAAAGATCATTAATGTAATCAATATCAATACATATTCAATGAAGATATATGATGTGCTAGTCTTAGATCAATGGAAAGAGCACTGGATGAGGAGGCAGAAGACCTGGGTTCTATTCCTTGCTCTACCATTGACTAGGAATGGTGATCCTGAGCAAGTCAATCAACCTATCTTGGTCTTGGAATTTCCATCTGTAAAAACTGGAGATCTGCCTGGATTTTATCTGATGTTGCTTCTGTCTATAACATTCTATAACTCATAACACTATAGGTTGATCTTTCTTAATTGTTCCTCTCCCCAGTCCAGACACACCTTTTAAAATATTTCTTTAATAAGAACAGGATGTTGTTTTAGTATTCTATCTCTTTATCTTTCTGGTCCACTTTGTTTTAATAATTTTCAGATTGCTCTTTCCCAAGTTTGATAGCTGCTACATCAAGTTGCTAATGTCTTCTTCCATTAACATTCAGTAGACTCTCTCAAAAATTTTACTCAAATAGTTAAAGCATGAGCAATAGTTGTAAAACATTCCTTCCATATACCTGAGGGGTATCATCAAAATAGTGTCTTTGGGGAAGAGTGGGATCAAACTTGAGAAAAATGAAAATGCAGTATTTTTTTTATATAAAGCTTTTTATTTACAAAACATATGAGTGATTTTTCTACATTGACCTTTGCAAAAACTTTTTTTTCCCAAGCTTTTCCCCTCCTTCCCCCCACCCCCCACCCCTAGATGACAGGTAATCTAATACATGCTAAATAGGATAAATTATATGACAAATACAATACATGTATACATATCTATACAGTTATCTTACTGCACAAGAAACATCAGATCTAGAAAGAGCAGAAGAAAAAACAACCTAAGAAGGAAAACAAAATGCATGGAAATATTCACAGAAAGCGTTAAAATGCTGTGTTGTGGTTCACACTCAGTTCCCACAGGCCTCTCTCTGGATGTATATGACTATCTTCATCGCTGAACAACTGGTTTGAATCACATCATTGTCGAAGAGAACCATGTCCATCAGAATTGATCATCGTATAGTCTTGTTGCTGTGTATAATGTTCTCCTGGTTCTGCTGATTTCACTCAGCATCAGTTCATGCAAGTCTCTCCAGGCCTCTCTAAGATCATCCTGCTGGTTGTTTCTTACAGAACAATAATATTCCATAACATTCATATACCATAATTTATTCAGCCATTCTCCAATTGATGGGCATCCCTTCAGTTTCCAGTTTCTAGCCACTACAAAAAGGGCTGCCACAAACATTTTTGCACATGTGGGGCCCTTTCCTTCCTTTAAGATCTCTTTGGGATATAAGCCCAATAGAAACACTGCTGGGTCAAAGGGTATACACAGTTTGATAACTTTTTGAGCATAGTTCCAGATTGCTCTCCAGAATGGTTGGATCCGTTCACAGTTCCACCAACAATGTATCAGTGTCCCAGTTTTCCCACATCCCCTCCAACAGTTATCATTATCATTTCCTGTCATTTTAGCCAATCTGACAGGTGTGTAGTGATATCTCAGAGTTGTCTTAATTTGCATTTCTCTGATCAATAGTCACTTGGAGCACCTTTTCATGTGACCGGAAATAGTTTCAATTTCTTCGTCTGAAAATTGTCTGTTCATATCTTTTGACCATTTATCCATTGGAGAATGGCTTGAATTCTTATATATTTGAGTCAATTCTCGACATATTTTAGAAATGAGGCCTTTATCAGAACCTTTGGATGTAAAAATATTTTCCCAGTTTACTGCTACCCTTCTAATCTTGTCTGCATTCATTTTGTTTGTACAAAAACTTTTTAACTTGATATAGTCAAACTTATCTATTTTGTGATTAATGATGACCTCTAGTTCTTCTTTGGTCACAAATTCCTTCCCCCTCCACAGGTCTGAGAGCTAAACCGTCCTACATTGTTCTAATTTGTTTATAATATCATTCTTTGTGCCTAGATCATGAATCCATTTTGACCTTATCTTGATATATGGTGTTAGGTGTGAGTCAATGCTTAATTTCTTCCATACTAGTTTTCAATTATCCCAGCAGTTTTTGTCAAATAGTGAATTTTTATCCCAAAACCTGGGGTCTTTGGGTTTATCAAACACTAGATTACTATCGTCATTGAGTATTTTGTCATGTAAACCTAACCTATTCCAGTGATCCACTACTCTATTTCTTATCCAGTACCAAATGGTTTTGGTGACCACTGCTTTATAATATATTTTAGATCTGGTACAGCTAGGCCACCCTCATTTGCAGAAAATGCAGTATTAATGCAGGAAACACATGTATATGACATTTCACAAATGGGGAAATGCATATTTTCAATGGTCTTCCCCTACCCTCTCCCCTCAATGTCTTATATCTTTTTTGAACTGTTAGATGTAGTATCTGTGAGACATGGTGATTCTGCTATTAACAGGGCTAATTGCACGGAGAGCAGTGTTTCAGATGGATTGATTGATTTGCTGGGCTCTTTTGGCTGGACTTTCCTTCAGTTAGACTGAGCTGTTCTTTCATTCAACGGATTTTGATTTGTGATAGTAGCTGTGGTTTTCCTTTTTCCCATTTCCCATTTCAAGCTCAACAGATGGTCTCAGCTGAGATAGTTACGTTTTTTTTCTTTAGAAAGGGAAGAGATCCTTTTAAACCCAGGATTGACAGAAGAATCAGTTGTTCCCTGGACTGGGCTTTGAGGTTTTGTTTTTGTTTTTTTGTTTTTAATCTCCTGAGTAGTTCGTGGCAGTACTGTTAAGGATAACCTCTCCTTTCCTTTTTTCTTCACCCTTTCAGGAACTAATGGCAATAAAGAGATATACCCTCTTTTTTTCTCTCCAAAGTAGCAAGTGATAGTTTAGAGATCCAGTCTACAGTTTCCTTGGATAACCCTTCCTAGTTCAGGGCTTGATCCTTACAGTGAGAGATAATGCTCTAACCTATGGCAATGATTGAGTATATTTCACAAATTCTCATTAGTCTGGAGATATTTGCTGAGAGAAATTACCAATCAACTCTAATTTTCAGCTTTTTAACTTTAATATTCCTTTATTGGCCTGATGCAAATTAATGGGGCTGGTGGAGGGGAAGGCATTGAGGCAGTTTATGCCTTGAGCCACACCTATTGATAGATAATTTGTCCCTTGTCTTTTACCCCTTGCTACTTCAAACCTTGCCAAAGTCAAGAAGGGCCGATCTTTACATATACTTAACATTTTTATTTAATAGATAATCACAATATCATGTATACTTCTCTGTTTTCTGTTCTTTTTGTAAGGAAATATTTATGTTGATTTTTGTCAAAATTCGTAATGATGAAAAAGAAATGGAAAAAGATGGAAAAATAGAGATCACGGGTTCATTGAGTTATAAATACAAACAAGAGGTGATGCTAAGAAATGGATCAATAAATAGATCGATAAAATTCGGTTCATCTTCTTTAAAATGTTCTGATCCTGACATTCAAGAACCTCTGTAAGCAAATTCCATCCTGTCTTGCCAGTTCCATTTCACATTAATCCTCTTCATATATGCTATGTTCCATACTTCCTTCTAGTCCCCTCTCCTCTCTCCATGCTTTTGCTCATGCCATTACTCATTATTGAAATGGACTTCCCCTTCTCCTTTTCTCACAGATTCCTATTTCTATCAACAGAAATCCTTTCTTTCAAACCTCAGCTCAGGTATCACTACAACCATAGAACCTTTTCTGGCCCTACTAAATGAAAATCATTTCTTTTTCATCATATTTCTCCTAATAATTTGCTTGAAACCTTCCACACTCATTTCACTCTCCCCTCTATCATAGTTATCTGTACTCAAGCTAACCTTTTACCTCATTGTAAACACTTCGCAGCTAGTGTTAGGGTAGGATTTATTTATTTATTTTTTGTATACCTAGCACCTAATACATTGCCCTTTTTTTCACAGCCAATCAATAAATTTAAGTTAACTTGAATTGAGTCATATAAAAACAAAGTGCTATGGATATCCAGGTATCTGAGTGGGACACAAGGAACAATGAGTTAAAGTATAGATGGAGAGAAGTTGTATTCTTCCAGTTACTTTTATCAGCCACCTAGCCTCTTTTACATTAGTTGGGATAAGGATTCCTGTCAGGAAGTCATTGCTGAGAGGAATTCTAGAGACAGGACAGGAGATGCTCTTTTTGGATCCTATCCCATTGTTCCATTGTGAAAATTAGAGTTGAGTTTCATTCTCTTGTAATATGAGCATCTGTCTTCCTGTCTACATCTTTTTCTCTCATGTGATTCTAGAATTCCTGATACTTCAAATTGTCAATTCCTTAGATTAAGAAACAAGATCTTCCCTATCCATTGCTCCTTTCTTTACAATCATAGCTCTTTGGTTTTTGTATCTGTTTTATTTACTCAATCTGTTCTTCACCCTTGTTGCCTGCTCTCGATGTTCATACCAATTAATTTTCCTTTTGGTGATATTTGAATTTACCATGATTAGCTATTTTAGATGTCTTTTTCTCTTGACCTTTCACCATGTATAATATAACAGTTGTTCCAGGAATACTCTCATTATTTATTTTTTATTGCTGCTTGTAGCATTCATATTTCTTCTCTCCAAAACAAATAAACAAGACACATTTTTTTTTTTTTTTTTTTACTGAGGCAATTGAGGTTAAGTGACTTGCCCAGGGTCACACAGCTAGGGAATGTTACGTGTCTGAGATCAGATTTGAACTCAGGTCCTCCTGACTTCAGGGCTGGTGCTCTATCCACTGCGCCACCTAGCTGCCCCAACAAGACACATTTCTTGAGAAAGCCTGCAACATCTACTTAGCTATTACAAATTCATGGTATCTCTGTCTTCAACACTCCCAGGTCTCAGTCTTCTTTCTAGTCTGTTTTTTCTCTTTTCTTTTGTCATACTTCTCAGATGAACAGTGAATTTTCATTCTCTAACTACTCATCATTTATTTCTCCTTAAAATTCTGCAACTGGCCATCATTAAATTGAAATTCCTGTCTTGAAGGTTCTCTGACTCCTGAGATATTACTCTTTGCATTATAACTACAACTCTACTTGGGTGTCCAACTTTGAATTCATATTCTTCTTTATTACTTTAAGGTTTTGGAATTTCAGTGATGCACCTTTTCTATGACTTAGTAGGATGGTCTTGGAATGTTGCTACGATCAGTACATTTATCATCTTTGGCCAACCCAGATCTCTTAATTATTTTAGATTTGTTCTCCAATAACAGGAAGACATAACTGGGTCAATATTTATAACCTTCCTAGGGTGATGGGGGCAGCTAGGTGGCCCAATGGATAGGGTGCTGGGCCTGGACTAAGACATTTATTTAGGTCACATAATGGTGTGATCCTGGGCTAGTTACCTAGCTATGTTTGCCCTGATTTCATCATTTGTAAAATGAGCTAGAGAAGGAAGGAAGTATTTTTGCTAAGAAAAATCCAAGTGGTGTCACAAAGAATTGCATGTGATCAAACAAGAAAAAAGAGTGATAGAGCCCACTATAGTTAATAATCTGCTGGTATAATGTAAGGAAGCCCAGGAAAATCATCCACAAGATGAGGATGCATAGATGTGGGAATTTAGTGAAAGTGCTTTGAAACCTAATCTGACCAAAATGGAAGTTCAAGTTTTGACATCCCCATAAATCAGGTCCTTTGGATGGTTTCCATCAATTGGAAATGACACCATAATTCTCCCAGTCACTGGGATTTGAAACCTCAGATTAATTTTTAGCTTAACCCTCTTATATCCAGTCAATCTACAAATTATGTCCTTTCTTCCTTCACAAAACTGCTACATCTGCCTCTCCTTTTTTCTATTTTCCCAATTCCAGGATTTTATTACCTGAGGCAAAAATTTTCTCTCTGGGAGCTTGAAACTCTGTCCCTGTACCACCCCAAACACCATCTCAGCTCTGTGAGATCAGTTACTTGTGTATTTTCGTCTGCAGAGTCTGACCCCAGCTCTAGTAGAAAAAAGGAAAATGTATTTTCTTTTTTTTCTTTTAAAATTTTTTTTATTAAAGCCTTTTATTTTCAAAACATATGCATGGATAATTTTTCAACATTGACCCTTGCAAAACCTTGTATTCCAAATTTTCCCCTTCTCCTCACCCTCTAGATAGCAAGTAATCCAATATATGTTAAAGATGTTAAAATATATGTTAAATCAAATATATATATATATATATACACACACACACATTTATACAGCTATCTTGCTGCACAAGAAAAATCAGATTAAGAAGGAAAAAAACCTAAGAAAGAAAACAAAATACAAGCAAACAACAACAGAAAGAGTGAAAATGCTATGTTGTGGTCCACACTCAGTTTCCACAGGCCTCTCTCTGGGTGTAGATGGTTCTATTCATCACTGAACAATTGGAACTAGTTTGAAGCATCTCATTGTTGCAGAGAGCCACGTCCGTCAGAATTGATCATCGTATAGTCTTGTTGCTGTGTATAATGCTCTCCTGGTTCTGCTCTTTTCATTCAGCATCAGTTCATGAAAGTCTCTCCAGGCCTCTCTGAAATCATCCTGCTGGTCGTTTCTTACAGAACAATAATATTCCATAACATTCATATACCATAATTTGTTCAGCCACTCTCCAATTGATGGGCATCCTTTCAATTACCAGTTTCTAGCCACTACAAAAAGGGCTGCCACAAACATTCTTGCACATGTGGGTCCCTTTCCCTCCTTTAAAATCTCTTTGGGATATAGGCCCAATAGAAACACTGCTGGGTCAAAGGGTATACACAGTTTGATAACTTTTTGAGCATAGTTCCAAATTGCTCTCCAGAATGGTTGGATCAGTTCACAGTTCCACCAACAACGTATTAATATCCTAGTTTTCCCACTTCCCCTCCAAGATTTGTTTCCTGTTTCTTAGCCTGTCATCTTAGCGAAATTGATGTAGTTTCTTTTTTAAAAGATATATTTATAATTTTTGTTTTTATATCACAGTAGTTTTCAGATAAATTTTCTATGTCCCAGTGAGCTTTCCCTTTAAGCAAGCAATTAAGCAAATCCAACTGATGCAGAATCATAGCTCACAAGATATGTGATATTTTGCACCAGGAATCACCTACCTAACCAAGGAAAGGAAGGAGAGTAGGAAATGTACCTCTCCTTCCTCATTAGAAATTCATTCATTCTTGATCATTTTTAGTGCTGTTGTGTTTGTGTTTTTACCTCTCCACTTGTGACTTTTGTGGGCATCTATTCTTCCTACTGATGTTGTGTGCATTTTTGGGAGAGTATGCCTCAGTTTATGGTGGAAGGAAGATATTTTATTGATATTGTATTTTGTCCTTTGGAGCCACTATCCCAACTATGAGTCGCACGGGTAAGGCAGGTTCCCCCAAATCTTGTGCCTACATCTCTTCTGAGAGATACGAGGACTGATGGCTTGGGTTGTTTTAGAATAATATGGTCCATTAGGTCTGTATTTCGAAAAGATAAAAAAAGGAAAAGAATCTGTATATACAAAGATATTTACAGGAACTTTTTTTTGTGGTGGCAAAGAAAGGTAATTAAGAGAATAACCTTTAGCTGGGGAATGACTGAACAAGTATTGACATACTTTTGTACTATAAGCAATGATGAACAGGATGCTCTAGAAAGACCTACATGATATAATGCAGCATGAAGTGAGCAGAACCAGAACATTGCGCACAATAACAGCAATATTGTATGATGATCAACTATAAATGACAACAATTTTAAGCAATATAATGATTTAAGATAATTCCAAAGGCTTATGATGAAAAATGCTATTCACCTCCAGAGAAGAACTGAAGGAATCTGAATAAAAGCATACTTTAAAAAAACTTTATTTTTCTTGCTTTTTTGGGAGGGGCCTGTGTTTTCTTTCATAACACGACTAATATGGAAATGTTTTTCGAGACTTCACATGCAAAATCTATGTCAAATTACTTGCCTTCTCAGTGAGGAAGGAAATGAGGGAAGGAAGGAGAGAATTTGAAATTCAAAATT
>JAJPUD010000384.1:0-24759 GCA_023553655.1 Myrmecobius fasciatus | reverse complement strand
CTTCCTTCCTTCCTTCCTTCCTTCCTTCCTTCCTTCCTTCCTTCCTTTCTTCCTTCCTTCCTTCCTTCCTCCCTCTTTCCCTTTCTCCCTCCCTCCTTTCCTCCATTCCTCCTTCTCTTTCTCTCTCCTTCCCTCTCTCTCTTCCTCCCTTCTTTCCTCCCTTCTTTCTTCCTTCCCTTCCTTTCTTACTTCCTTTGTTCTTCTCTCTCTCCCTTCCTCTGTTCACGCCCTCCTCTTTCTCCTGGTTGAATTACCATTTCTATACAGATCACACCCACCCACACAGATATGTACACACACCTATACATGCACATATAAGCACACAACACACATGCATATGTGTATGCATACATGTGTGTATATACATATATGTATGTGTATATATGTAATATACATGTATATTCTCACACCTAGTCTTTTACTTGAATTCCATAGCCATATCATGAACTGCCTGTACAGGACCCACATATGTTTGTAGCAGCTTTATTTGTGATGGCAAGGAAATGAAAATTGAGGGATTCTCATCAATTGGAGAATGGCTGAATATGGTATATGAAAGAAATAGAATATTGTTATTCTATAAGAAAATGATGAACAAGCTGATTTTAGAAAAGCCTGGAAAGGCTTACATAAACTGATGCTGAGGAAAGTGAGCAGAAGCAAGAAAACATTGTACACAGCAATGGCAAAATTGTGTGATGATCAACTATACAGCATTACAGCGATCCAAGGCAATTCCAATTAACTTTGGATAGAAATTGCCATCCACATCCAGAGAGAAAATTAGGGAGATTGAATGTGGATTAGAGCATAGTTTTCATCTTTTTTCCTTGTTTTTTCTTTCTTTCTCATGGTTTTTCCATTTTTTCTGATTTTTCTCTCCCAACATGCCTCATGTGGAAATATGTAAAAAATGAATGTACATGTATAATCTAAAATAAATACATAAAAAGTAGGTAATCTCTTTCTGTGAAATAGGGGTAAAGGAGAATATGAAATAAGGAAGAGAGAGGAGAGGAATCTCATGATGGATGGTCTTATTTTCTTTTGTAATAAAAATCTATAAATCTATGCCTGTATCTATATCTATATATTCTTAGGTGAGAGAATGAGAGTAGGTAAAGTCATGGGAGCTTTGAAGAGGGTTAAGAAATTTTGGAAAAGCTACTATGGAGAGTCAGATAGTGAGTTGATAAGAGAGGTATAGCTGGATTACCTAGCAGGAGAGAGGAATCAGATGAAATTGTGCAACAGATCTGTAGTGGACCCAATCAGAATGGTTATGATTTCTCTGCCTTTGTTCAGCAGTACTTGGGTAGGAATGAAAGAGGAAGATGGTGAGAGTGATCCAAGGCTGAGGCTTAGCAGAGTGCTATCATTGAAATGATGAGGGCTGGGGATTCAAAAGAAAGTTAACAGAACAGAGATAAATTGGTTCACTTAAGGATCAAGATGGAGAAAAGCAGAGAGAGTGACTAGTGTAGGGGAGGTGGCCTGGGAGAGAATTTAAAGGCCAAGGAATTAGAGGTCACAGTGTAGATGAAGAGTAGGGGTTGGTAAGGGAAGGTTTTTCTTTGGTAAGTGTGTTGTGGGAAGTCAATTGATTATGGTCAGACAAGAAATTCTTTTTTTTTTCTTTGTAAACTTTTGATCAGAGACTTTTATTTTGCTTTTGAATTTAAGTGCCTCAGTTCTTGTAGATTTTTTTTAATTAAAGCTTTTTATTTACAAAACATATGCATGGGTAATTTTTCAACATTGACCCTTGCAAAGCCTTCTGTTCCAAATTTCCCCTCCTTCCTTCTACCCCCTCCCCTAGATGGCAGGTAGTACAATACATGTTAAATATGTTAAAATATATGTTAAATCCAATACATGTATACATATTTATACAGTTATGTTGCTGCAGAAGAAAAATCAGATCAAGAAGGAAAAAAAAACTGAGAAAGAAAACGAAATGCAAACAAACATCAACAGAGAGAGTGAAAATGCTATGCTGTGGTCCACACTCAGATCCCACAGGCCTCTCCCTGGGTGTAGATGACTTTGTTCATCACTGAGCAGCTGGAACTGGTTTGAAACATTTCATTGTTGCAGAGAGCCATGTCCATCAGAATTAATCATCATGTAATATTGTTGTTGCCATGTATAGTGATCTCCCGGTTCTGCTGATTTCACTCAGCATCAGTTCATACAAGTCTATCCAGGCCTCTCGGAAATCGTCCTGCTGGTCATTTCTTACAGAACAATAATATTCCATAACATTCATATATCATAATTTATTCAGCCACTCTCCAATTGATGGACATCCATTCAGTTTCCAGTTTCTAGCCACTACAAAGAGGGCTGCCACAAACATTCTTGCACATGTGGGGCCCTTTCCTTTCTTTAAGATCTCTTTGGGATATAGGCCCAATAGAAACACTGCTGGGTCAAATGGTATGCACAGTTTGATAACTTTTTGAGCAAAGTTCCAAATTGCTCTCCAGAGTGGTTGGATCCATTCACAGTTCCACCAACAATTATGAGTCAGACAAGGAATTCTTGCAAGAAAATATAGTGTATAGTGATGGGAAAATCAAAGGTATGATCATCTTTATGTGATAAGTAAGGTAGAGGAATAGTTCAAGAGAATGGACTGAAGGACTGAGTAGCTGGGGTGTTTTAGGAAGAGTCATCATGTATAATGAGGTCTCCTAGTATGAAGGCAAGAGTTGGAGAAGTGAGAAAAAATTAGAGCCACGTACCAATTTTGTTGAAAAAAGGATGGGGAATGACCCGGACGCCTGTAGACAACAGGTACTGGGATTGTGTTGGAATGGTATGAATTGCATGTATCTCATAGGAGGAGTGTTTGCTGAATGATGGCTGCAGAGAGGGAACCTGGAAATGGCAATAAGGAGGAAGAAGTCATCCAACTTCCTTTTGTTGACCAATGAGGCAGGGAGAATGAGTGGTGGAATGAATAGGGGGCTATGCCATCAGGGGAGCCAGATTTTAGAAATAGTTAGAAAAAGGAAGGAGTGGGAGAATATGAAGAGAAATAAAGTCTTAGTTCTTCTTGACCTTTCTCTTTCTCTTTCCTTAAGGGATGGAAAGCCTGAGGTCAAAGAGAAAGGTGCTCTGTTAACTTACTGATTGCTTGACCCAGAATGTGCTAGCATATGTGGGCACATCCTACTCATATTCTGTGTATACTTATGCCCTTCCACTTCATAGTTATCTTCAGAGTGCCTGCTTTGGTTGCCAACACCCTCCCTGAGTGCACTTATACAAGATGTTCATTTTTTTTGCTGGTGATAGTAAGCCCTAGCCTTAACCTTCAGATAACCTTCACAAGAAACCCCTTCTGGTTCCCAGCTCTCTACTTTCCCATGCAATGTTATAGTCAGAAGTTTTTGGGGGAATGTCCAAAGTAACATGCTAGAAAACTGGTGCACAAGTTTGTTAAGCAATACCCAGTAGTCTTTTTTCTTAAGTTTACTTATTTTATTCACGTAAATAATAGACTTAAAGTGCATAGGTAAAAATGCAACACATGTTTAATATCATATTATTTGAATCTGTTAACATTACAGGTTTTTACCCTTATTTGTAGCTACTTCTAATCACCTTATGGCACAAGCCATTTAGGTTGCCAATGAAGGATATTATTCAGCTATGACAGAAACACAAGCAGCTATTTCATACTCTTTAAGGCCAATTCTTTAGCTTTGGCCACTTCCCCAGAAATCTGAATAATTGTCATTAGAAGAAAAGCCCATATGCCTTTTCCTATGATATTTCCCCACAGTCCAAGGTCCTTGAATTTGCTTGATTTTTAATTCCTTTTTAATTGACCCATTTCTAGTTGTCGCTTTCTCTTGGCTCTCTTAAAATTCTGGATCTTATTCTGTAGCCCGGGTCACCTTAGACATTAGGAAGCATATAATTGGCTTTGGGTCCAAGACAGGCCTTGGTCCAGGCCCTTAGATAAGCCATAAGTTGAACACCCATAGATTATACTCCCTCTAAGGGTAAAGATTTTCTTATTTTTTGCTCAATATACCCTTCATCCTTCCTAAGTATTTATTATACTGAGTGATGGATAGCCAACAATTTAATGATAAGAGAATATACTAAATTCCTTAGCAAGGGGACCTAGACCTATAGCTATATATCTATATCTGTATCTATTTCTATAATTTTTGTATCATTGATTTTTTTCTTAAAAAAAGATTTCTTTTATATCAAATTCATTTCTGAATATAATCTCCTTCTCCCTTACCTAGCAAAGTACCTATTATCATATATAATTAAAATGAAGAAGAGAGGAAAAACAGTGTAGCAAAACCAATAAAATCTGCATCAACTGTGTTTGACTTTGGCTATAATATTCTATACCCATAATTCTTTACCTCTGTAAAGAAGTTGGGGGGGGAGATGCATTTTAAATTTCCTATGGACAATGTCATAGTTGATATGCATATTGTTTTCTTGGTTTAGCTTAACCTCACTCTGAATCTGTTAATTTAAGTATTTTTTTTGCCTCTTTGAATTCTTTAGATTCATTTATTTTTCTTTAGAGTAGTAGCATTCCATCATTGCACTATTATTTATTTGAACATTCTCCAATTGATGGATACCTACTTGGTTTCCTATTCTTTGCTACCATAAAAAGGCTGCTATGAATATTTTGATATATGTGGGCCCTTCTTCCTCTCCGACTTTCTTAGAGGTATATGCCCTATAGAAGAATCTTTGAGCCAAAAGGCATGAATATTTTATTCACTTTCTTAAGATAATTCCAATTTGCTTTCCTGCATGTTTGAACTCAATAACAACTCTATCTTCAGATATTCATCTTTCTCCTTATATGGTCTCTCCAATGTTTTTTCAATTTTTTGTCCTTATCAGTTGTGTGACATGAAATTTCAGTATTGCTTTGATGTGAATTTTTCTTATTAGAAATTTGGATCAACTTTTCACATGGTTGTTAATAGTTTACAATTCTTAATTACATTGACTCATTCCACTGGACAACTTTCCTCTGCCGTCACTGATTTCAATATGATTTTTAGCATATCAACCTGAGAAGTAACATAGTTTATCAAAAAGAGTTTTTAACTTGTGGTATTGAGAATCATAGGTTCAAATTCTGCCTCTAATTCTTCTGAGCTTTGCAACTTTGACCATATCATAGCTTCTCTTATTGTCATTTCTTTTCATCCATAAAATGGGCAAAGTAATGCCCGTAATATCTACCTTATAGGGCTGTTTTGATGATCAAATGAGGTAATATTTATAAACACTTTGAATGAAAGATGTTGTGGAAATGTTAGTGCTTATTACTTGGGAACTGTGAATTCTATGCCTTTCACCAATACAGAGTGACAACTGATATTCCATTTACACTATGGTTTCAGAGAATTTCCAGGCAATCTTGAGGATATGAAAGATTTATCAATAGCCACACAGCTAGAATATATTAGAGGCATACCTGAGCCTAGGTTTTCCTGACTATTATGCCTAGAAATTATTAGCATCATGATATATCTAAGACAGTCACAGAAGATCTTTTCCACTGTAAAAATCTCAAATTCTCTTTATATTTTGTGTGAGAAATTCCAAGCAACTTTCCATTTCTCTAGTCTGTGGAAACAAGCAAATCCACAATTCTGGACTGGTATATTATAATCTAGACACAGAAAAAATTATAGCCTTAGGGCTGTAGTTTTTTTTTTCTTCTCAGAGTGTCTTCGGATCAGCTCTGGGTTGACTCTATGTCAACCTATGAATATTTGTTTGGTCTTCCAAGATTATGTTTAGATTTACCTCAGACAATGAAGACATTGTATTTCTATGGTAAAGTTGAATTTTGAAACTGTTATGTTAAAATGTATTTATATGAACAGAAAAACTGGCCAAAATCTTTTTAAGAACTTAGGTTTGAAAAAAAACACACCAAAAATGTAGAGTTAATTAGTAATCATTAGTATTCTATGAAAAGAGTTCTTACACTGAAAGTAAGCTTCAAAGAATAAGAGTGAGTGGGTGGAGTGACTGACAGCATGGCCTTACAGGTAATCATATACTAATTGGGGAGAATAGTTTTGGGATTGATGGGCCATCTTGTGAAGACTGAAGAGAAAGTGATAAGATATTTCTTTTTCTTTTTTTTTCTTCTTTTAATCAGAATAGAAAGATCAAGGCTGAAAGCACATTTTGGAATGCCAACTGGGAAGTAGGTTTCCCCTTCCCAAGCTAGATAATTAGAGCTAGCAATAAGGGGGTTACTCTCTGATAATCAAACAGAAGAATTTCTGGTTTTACCTGAAGTGTTTGCATTTAAAGCAGGTTAGAACATGGAACAGTCTGCTTAGAGTGCACTATATTCAAATGGTAAGTTTTGATATTTTGCTAAATCCTCCTATATCCCAAAGTGACTAAAACAAGGATGTAGGAAGCAACGTTAGATCCATATCTTACATACTAAAGCAGTATCAGAAGATAGGAGGGGAATTCTGTATAGATCCAATACACAGTGTGGGAAAGCAGAAAATAAAACAGATTGAGGTAGGTAAGTAGTCAATTTTTAAAAAGTTAATTAGTAATTAACTTTTAACTAAGTGTGACTAAAGACAGAAACCACTGGCCAGTGCCCAAGTGTTACATTTCTTTAAAACTTACTTCAAATCATATTTTTGTTTACTCTAAGGATAATAGCTAACCAATATTTATACTATTTTAGTAAAGAGAAATATTTTTATAGAAAAGAAAACACCAGTGGGAAGTTTATGCTAAAACTTTGAGTCATCTATTAATATTCATGCATTGGCTTTGCTCTGTTATCTACGTAGTGGCAGCTATCTGAATCTTAGGCATAATAACCTGGGAATAATTAGCCAACTTCTTGAGATAATTTCTTGACAATTTATCCCTTTGAAGTTTTTATACATATATATATACATATAGTACATATACATATATACACCTATATCCACACATATACATATATAACACACATATGCATATATAATTATACTTTATATATATACATATGTATGTATATGTATATATATACATATACACACATATACATGAACTCAAAGTCAGATGACCTTATCTTAACATCTTATCCATCCAAATTACTTCTTATTATTCTTCTAGTAGTTTGTTCTCTGGTTGCCTTAATTTGATTGTACTTTATCAATATTCTTGGTTGAATTTCTGTTGCACTTAATATTTAAAATCCTGAATCCTTAAACCCTATACATTATTTATTCTGTGTCATATATCAACAAGATAGAGAACTAGACACTTTCTCCAGTTATCCCCAACTTGTAAAACTCTCCCTCAAAAAGGATTATTTGCAAGAGGTAAAATAATTTCAGTTGGCTCTGGAGACCAAAATACCAAAAAGTCTAACAAACCAACAAGAATGACAACAAAGAAGGCTAATCCCTAATGCACTCACTCAGCACACCTTTCACCAGGATCCCCCAAACTCTGCCAAAAAGGGCAGTACAATTTAACTAACAGACTTGTGTTGTAGGATCCTATCAGCAACTTTCTTGCTGTTTCTACAGTTTCTATTAACATAATATGTTTCTGCCCTTGCCACACCATTCTGTGTCAACATGCAGCTTACCTCAATTCTCTTCACCTTTTCTGCCTTCATGCAGAGGAGGAGAGGTATAGGAAAGTAGAAATGAACACTGGTTATGTATGGTGTTGCATGTTTCAGGAATACTCACCTAGAAACCTAAGAACAGAGAGAGCTGGGATAGGAACCATCCAGCTTATGGAAGCTTTGGATGCATCCACAGACATACAGACACATAAACACACATACATATAGATAGATACACACATATATACATGTATAGATACACATATATACATACATATATGTATGTATATGTATATGTATATTTGTATATATAGATTTATATATGAGTACATATACCCACAATATATGTATGTATATATATGTGTTTATAAAATATATGTATATTTCTATATCCATATAGATACACGTACATTTTAAAGGGGACTGATATCCAGCTGGAATCATTTCTATCAGACCAGAATTCCCATGGGGCAGGAATGGTGAAAAATGAATTCTCTAAGGGGTGATAAGGCTGAGACAGGGTTGATGTCTAGCTCTAGGAATCACAATCAAGGTGGAGGGAGTTAGAAAATGAACAATAGGAGAATATAAAGAAAAAAGACTGAAATCTCCAAGACTTCAAGAGGAAGAAAATTCAGTTCAGTATCTTGAGCACAAGCAGATAATTCAGCAGGGAATATCACAAAGGCAAGGTGGCCACGAGGATATCTGAATAACTCCAAACATCTCTAAATAAATATTTTAAGTCACAGGAAAAACAACACAAGACTATGCTGTACAACCAGAAACTATAGAAAGGAATGGAATAAAATATTCCAAAAAACTGAAGAGCAATCCAGGGTGGCACATTTTGCAAACCTTTACCTATTCATCACTACAAATGTGGACATCCAATAAAAGAGATATATTTGAAGCATTCAATGAAAAAAAAGCCCAAATGTAAGCAAATTATTTGTTTTGCTATTGCTCTAGACAACAGGAACATAAAAAGAAAAATTACCCCATTTCTAGAGACTATTAAAAGGGATGAGGAAAAAGCCCAAATAGTGAAAAGCATGAGCTAAAAAACACAACACCCAAGTTAAATCATTTTTACTGTTATTGTGAATTCCACCTTTGAAACTACTCCATAAAGTTTTGGCTTTTGTGATATTGTTCTAGGGATGATAAGGTATCAAGTTGTATATCTTTAGTCATGTTATCATAGAAAATAAGTAAAATTCCAATTAAAATATTATCAGATTATATGTTACCATTTATGCATTAATTTAAATTCAAATAAGACAAGCTTTATTGCAGTCCAGTGAGACTTTCTCAGGAAAGGCAGATTGACAAACTAGATTTTTTATATATTTTTTTTCACACAAGAAAAAGCCTAGAAGCCTAATTTTAAACAATCAGAGTAGAGGGACAGATCTGGGTTTTAATCACTGGGGAAACAAGGATACAATTTGGTATTTTATAAGAGTCAGCTGGATTTTGAGTGTAATAGTCTTTGATTAGCCTCCACAATAGGAGGAGGAGAGGGGTTGAGAGTTTGAGAGCATTTTGCCCTATGGACTTGGAATACTGAGGTTATGTTGTCTAAAGGGTAAGACCCAGGTTGTGCTAAACTCTAGACATTTCTCCTAATTAGATATTATGGCTTGGGTTCTGGCTTGCAAAGATTATTGCTATTCAGTAGTGAGGTCAAGGGCAGGACCTCCAGCAGATATATCTGACTGATTTTCTATCTCTGATATCTCAGAGAGGGAGGTGCTAGAGGAAAATTGTTGAGGCTTGGTTGAGTATGACATGGAGATGGGAATTTTCTGCACAGAATATTCTAGATATTCCTCCCTTCCTCTCTCTTTCCTTTCCTTCCTTCCTTCCTTCCTTCCTTCCTTCCTTCCTTCCTTCCTTCCTTCCTTCCTTCCTTCCTTCCTTCCTTCCTTCCTTCCTTCCTCATAATTTTCTTTATCTATCCTCCTCTTCATGTACATCCCTCCTCCCAGCATGTATATGTAGAAAAAAAGTAAGTATAATGGCAACATTTAAGGCAGCAGTATTATTTTGGTATAAATATCTGCAAAGTATATCTGTTAATACAATTTATGCACACATGTAAATCTAATGTGGATTTTTAGTTCTTGGAGAATGAGGAATTAGTCAGACAGCCCTTTATTGTATCTTAGGTGATCAAAAAACATATTTGTTTTCTTAATGGTTAGTAGGGAAACTTAGGTATCCTTTGTATTTTATTACTATATGGAAAATTTGGGGGAAGAGCAGGAAAAAAGATTGAATGGGAAGAGGGTGTTACAGACCAGAGCTTGCCTACATGGAGCATTAATTAGCAAGCCTTCTCATCCTCCAAGAGCTTAGGATCATACTCCCCAAACACTTCCAGTACTAAGTTCTGCTGTGTCCCTCTGCTTCCTTCATCCAGCGAAGCGCTTCTTGAATCTTAGGTGGTATAATACAATATTATATGATACAATATAGTACAGTACAGAATAATGCAACATAATATAACACAACACCCACAATGCAATCCTAATAACTTAAAAATCACACATACCTACAAACCTCTCCTTAGACTTAAGGTCAGCCATAAGGCTACCTTTTCTTTTTTTTTCCTGAGGCAATGGGGGTTAAGTGACTTGCCCAAGGTCTCACAGCTAGGCAATGTTAAGTGTCTGAGACCAAATTTGAACTCAGGTCCTCCTGACTTCAGGGCTGGTGCTCTATCCACTGCACCACCTAGCTGCCCCAAAGCTACTTTTTCGATTAACTTGATACAGCTTCAGAGTTCTTACCTCTTGTATTTTCATCATGGCAGCTGGATTAGATTACAGCAGGCAACATGCTATATATATGATAGAATTGTTGTTGGTGGTACATTGTGGGAATATCTGAAGTCATTTTCACCATCTTTGGCCCTTTCAGCACTGATTCGACCATGGTTGAGATGGTAGAGGAAAAGGAGGCTGTCTTACTGTGCTCCTTCCATGACATTCAGCCATTGGGCTGCTGTAAGGGGAAACAGGTACCAAAAGAGCCTTGGCAGCCCCTGAGTATAATAACCCTAGTAATGATATCTCAGAGTTGGAAAGAAGCTTAGAAGTCATGCTATTCTCATTTTACAGATGAAAATAGTAGTGTTGGTATTCAGAGGTGCAGGGATCCCCAAATATATTGGGGTTCTAGACTGGTATTGTAAGTATTCCAAAATAATTCGTAATCTTAGATAATTTCCTGGTCAAGAGACAAAGTTTTATTATAATTATAATGGCACTAAAGTGGGCTAAATTCCAAAAGAGGAAGCTAGTAAAGAGAAAGGAGGAAATAGGTAAATGTAAAGGGAAAACTGTTGGAAGTGGAGTTGGGGAGTACAGAAAAAGAATAGAACAAAGTAAATGACATCATGGGATTGGGGGTCACATGGTGGATGGGAAGTTTGATAACGGGGGCTAACAATGACCTCCCTTTCTTCTTTCTTGAAATTAAGAAGTACCCATTGTTTGGGTCCTGGTGCAAGATAGTAGTAGCCCAGAAATTTGGATGACACATTAGACATCCTTGAAGGAGGGCTTAGTGGAATAAGATAACCCCCTTTCTTTCACACACATTCTCCAAGGTTGCACCCTGTTCCTTCCAATTGTTTCATCCCTGAAGTTACATTATTCTTGACTAGGTAGCCTGGGGTTTCTTGAAAAGTATTGGGGTCTCTACTATATCAGTAGCAATATGTGTAGAAAGGTCAGGAGTGAATATTTTGTATATGGGACATGTCTAAGATAGGCAGCTGGGTGATGCAGTGGGTAGAGCACTAAGCCTGGAGTCAGTAACACCTAAGGTCAATTTTGTCCTCAGACACTTCCTAGCTGTGTGACCTTGGGCAAGTCACTTAATCCTGTTTGCCTCAGTTTTCTTATCTGTAAAAGGAGCTGAAGAAGGAAATGGCAAACCACTATAGTATCTCTGCCAAGAAAACCCCAAATGGGGATAGGTCATGAAGAGTTGGACATGACTGAAAATGACTGAATAACAAGAACACCAAACGTGTTTAAAGTACAAGATTGCTCTCCTCTAAGGAAGAGGAGATGGTTGCTGAGGACATGAGTGAGAATCTCTACTGTGTAAGAGACAAACCATGGTCCCGATCCCAGTCTGCAAGTAATTATACTTCTTCAGAAAAACAAATGAACCGATAACAAGGATGAAATACCTTTTACCCTATCTATAGACTTCGGATAATGTGAAAGTGGTCCCAGACAAGTGTCAATAAGTAAAGCACTTGTTAGTGGGGCATGGGTAAGGTGTTAAGATGCAAGGTAAATTCAACTTAGCAAATGCTCTATCCAGGTTTTCCAAAATCCCTTTGATTACCTCCCTGTACTTGGACCTGTCCCTGAAAAAAAATCCAATTTGGTGTATTTTATGGGTTTTATTATAGCGCTGTTTATTCTCCATTCCAGATAACTAAAGCCAGTGTTAAATAATGCAAGCTCTAAAACTGCACAGCTCAGATCCAAATAGTTTCTGTTTGTGCTTTGTTTTTAAGGGAGTTGGGGGGGGGGGCAGCTGTTAGTCTTCTTTGAGCCTTCTGTCATGCTGGGGGGTGATGCAGCCAATACCTGTGGGGAGTAAAGTTTCTTTAATACACATACACAAACAAAATAAAGGCCTTTAAGCAAATAGAATAAACAGAAATAAAATGCAGCGTCAGTAGATTTAGGTAATAATCCTTCACAAGCCGTGAATTTATTAAGCCTTGGGGTGGGGAAATGAAGAGGAATAGTGTGGATCAGTTGTTGCAAATTTAATTAGAGAGAGTCATTTTTTGTGGGGTTTCAGACCAAGCCCCCTATTTTTGTGGTGATTGCAAAGAGAAGATGGGGCTCTCTGTCCTCTGAGGTCAAACTCAGGAGCCAAGCTTGTCCATGGAGGAGATGGGACTGGGCTCCATTTGTGTGTATGGGGGGCTTTGATTTAAGCAGGATACTCTGGTCCTTAATAGGAAATCAGCAAAGCCTGGGAAGGCTCTGGTGAATGTGTGATTTGAGAACTAGTGGAGGGAAGTAGATAGGATTTAGAAGGTGAAGAGAAGATATGAGGCAGGCTTGGGGGAAAACTAAAGCTGTCTTTAAATACATATGAAGGTCCTTCATTTGGAAAGGAGCATAGGTATTAATCAATCAATTATTAAATGCTTATTGTGCTAAGTGCTAGGGGATACAATAATAAACAAAAACAGTCACTTGCATTCAAATGGAGATCCCAGAGGCAAAACCTAGGATCAATGGGAGGAAAATTATAAGATTTCACCTTAAAGTATGGGAGGAAATATGGTGATTGGAAGTGGTGGTGTGTCTGATTATTTGCGACCTCATTTGATTGATTTATTTGTTCATTTAGTTATCAAGAGCAAGAAGTTATGAGTATTGCACAGGAGACAACAAAAGATAGATAGATAGTTATAGAGTGCTGGGCTTGGAATCAGCAAGAACAGAGTTCAAATATAGTCTCAGACCTTTAAATTAAGGTTTATAATCCTGGGTAAATCACTTAATCTGTTTGCCTTAATCAGTGGGAAATGGGAAACCACTTTAGTATCTTTGCCAAGAAAACTCTGTGGACAATATAATCCTTGGGGTCATGAAGAGTCAGACATAACTGAACAACAAAAAGTGTTGTTGTCAAAATATTTACATATTTTGGCTTTCCTGTCACTTTCCATATCTGTCATTTGTATTATTAAATGACCAGAGCTAGAAGTCAGTGGGCAACTAGATGGCACAATGGATGGAGGGCTAGGCTCAGAAACATGAAAGCTCAATCTTCATGAGTTCAGATCTGGGCTCAGACACTCACTAGCTGTGTGACTATGGACAAGTCCCTTAACCACGGTAGCCTCAGTTTCCTTATCTGTAAAATGAATTGGGGAAGAAAATGGCAAATCAATCCAGTTTCTTTACCAAGAAAACCCTCAATAGGGTCACAGAGAGTTGGATATGGTGGAAACAACTCAACAGAAATAACAGAAGTCAATGTCAATAAACACTTGATAATGCTTAATGCAGTATTATAAGAATTTATATAATTTCTCTAATGGGTCAAGTAAATGCTGAAGATACTGTTTAGTAGAGGAGACTATATGCAAACAACTGTGTACAAACAAGATATATAAAAGAAAAAAATGAATATAATTTTAGAATATCAAGTGGGATTTGGAGAGACTTTTTATAGGAGATGAAATTTTAGCTAGGCCCTGAAGAAAATTAGGGAACCCAGGAGGCAGAGATGAGGATGAACAGTCCAGGCCTGCAGGGAAGCCAGTGAAAATGAAAGGAATAAAGAGATAGAGTTGTCTTTTACATAGAAGGACACAAGGAGGCCATTGCCTCTGTATGGCAGAGTTTGTGGAGGGGAATTAGATGTAAGAAGTTGGAAAGTTTAAAAAGCTACCAGGTTATGAAGATCTTTTAAAGTCAAACAAGATTTTATATTTGATTCTGGAGATAATAGGGAGCCATTGGAGTAAACTGAAGGAGAGTGGTGATGATATGATCAGGTCTCAGTTTTTTTAAACATTTATATAGAAATTTAATATTTTAAAATCACTTTACACATATCATTTCATTTCATCCTCCCACCAACCCTGTGAGGCATATGCACTGCTGGTATTATCATACTCATTTTATAATTCTAACATACTTTTTGAATGATATCCCCAACTTGCTCATGGATTTTTTTTTCAAGCAAAAAAATTTCCTTTATTGACTATATCCCGCTACTTTGCTGTAGGGCCTTTAAGGCTAGTTTTATATTTTGCACTTAATAGTGTTTAATATTTTTCCAATTACATATGAAGATAGTTTTCATCCATTTTTGTAATATTTTGAGTTCCAAATTTTTCATCCATGGATATGAGATACATGTACAATAATATTAAACATATTTACATATCACTGATGTGAAAGAAGAATCAAAACAAAATGGAAAAACCATGAGAAAACAAAAAAAAATTTAAAAGTGAAAATAGTATGCTTGATTGACATCCATACTCCATAGTTCTTTGTCTAGATGTGGATGGCATTTTCCATCACAAGTCTTTTGGGATTATTTTGGATCACTGTATTGCTGAGAAAAGCTAAGTCTATATTAATTGATTATTGCATATTGTTGCTTTTCCTATGTTTAATGTTTTTCTAGTTCTGTTCACTTCACTTTGCATCAGTTCATGTAAGCCTTTCCAGGTTTTTCTGAAATCTACCTGCTCATCACTTCTTATAGCTCAATAGTATTCCATTATATTGACATATACTTTGTTCAGCCATTCCCTGATTAATGGTCATCCTCTCAGTTTCCAATACTTTACCCCCACGGAAAGAACTGCTATAAATATTTTTGTACATGTGTGTTCTTTTCCTTTTTATGACCTCTTTAAGATATGGCCTTAGTAATGGTATTGCTGAATCAAAGATTATGCACAGATTTATAGCACTTTGGGCTTTTGGAAGATTTTGGAAGACCAGTTTGACAGTTGACTAGAGAATAGATTGGAATATAGAGAGATTTGGGGCATGGAGAATGCTATTTCAACAATTGAGGTATAAGGTGATAAGGATTTGCACTAAGGGTTAACAACATGATGACATGGAATCCCTCCCTTCAGTTTACTTCTAGTACATCCTTCTTCGCTTTCTTTTGTCACATAGCAACAGGATTCCTGACCCCTCTCCATCAATTACATAATGATAATAAGTTGTAGTTGTAATGCACTGGAGAAACGAGGCAGTAGAGAGATAGTAGAGGAGAGTTTGGACTGGCAGCTATATTAGCCAGTGCCTGGATAGGACTCTTGTCTCAAAGTAACCAGCCGGGAGTTTGGAATCCATAATTATTGGACTGGTTGGGACTGTTGTCTCAAAGCATCCAGCCCATGGAGTGAAGGGCTCTAAGGACTCTTATAGGGCTCTGGCACTCAGGGAAACAAAGGCAGAAGGAGGGGGTAGAACACTGGGGGATAGAAGCTCCAGGAAAGGTCCATAAATTCAGTTCTGACAGGTTGGGGATATGGAGGAAGGATCATAAATTCTGATAAGGAGCTAGGAGCCACTGAGTCTGAGACCGGAAAGACAAGGGAAATGTCTAGGTATTTGAGATGGGCCATCTGGAGTTTTATGACTCTTTGGAATGCCTGTGGCCATAACTCTACAGCCCCAATTATCTCAGTCCTAATGGCCAGTAAGGGGGGTTGCCACTGAGGCAGAACAATTAGGGAAACTGAGATAGGGGAACTGTGGCACAACATAGTATGTACAGTGACCACATCCTGCTAAATCATCTCAGCAGAAGGGCTAAAGCAAGTTTAGGGTACTGATAGGCTTCAAACCTGTAGTGAAGAAGGAAGGTGTTTACCCCAAGCATGTGAAGACTTCCTCCAGGAGACTGAGCAGATGAGAACAATTTGTGCCAGTGGCCATGAAAGTGCCTGACACAGGCACTGTAGAGCACTTGGAACTTGGTCATCCCTTGCCTTCGGGGACTTTTGTCCTGACTTCTTTTGTCTAAGCTTTGATGGGTTTAGAAGCCAGAGTAAGGATGATGAGACTTTGTACAACTCTGCCTCCCTTAAATGAAATTCAAACATGAGTCAAGATATCATCCTGTGTTGTCATTAATCTTCTTTGAAAATAAAGGATAAACAACAACAATTATAATAACTGACCTGTACATAGTGCTTTAAAATGATCAAACACGATTACTGATAAAGCATGCTACCCACCTTCTGAAAGAGACTACAGACTCAGTATGCAGAATGAGGCATGCGTGGGTAAGCCAGTGTGGGAATTTGTTTTGCTTTAATATGTATATTTGTTAAAAGGGATGTGCTTTTCTTTTCTTTCCCTTACCCCCATTTTTTTGGGATAGAATAGAAAGAAGATGAGGGCTAGGGATACAGTAAACAAAAAAAAAAGAAAAAAAGATAATAAATAGAAGAGTCATTGAACCATTAAAAATGCACAGAAGAAAACAGAAGCAAAGGCAGAAAGAATCACAAACAGGATAGCTTTGAAAACTGAAGATTAAATTTATTGTTTATTTTATTAAAAAAAGCAAGCTGCTAAAATAGTGCAAGTTCTATATACAATACTTTTTATCTTCTACTATGAAATGCTCATTGCATTTCATGTTTTTAAAGTTCAGAATTTTTAAAATATGTCAAACTCTCCCTCCTTTTCCCCCCATATGGAGCCATTAGTACTTTAAAATACTATTTCATTCTGGGAGATAGGTACTATATTATCCTCAATTTACAGAAGGAAAAACTAAGCCATAAGGAAGCTTAAGAAGTTGTCCATGGCCACAGAGCTCCTAAATATTTGATTTCTGGTACAGCACTCTATCTCCTACATCATGCTTCTTCTGTACTATAAGGTCTATGCTGATATACTCTCCATCCCATCATACCCATGCCTGTTGTTTCCTGTTACCATGAGCAAGTGGAAAGGACTCTGTGTGTTACTTTATAATGACTATTTTTCATCATTATTCATTCAGATCCAAATACTCATTTTGAAAGGAAAAAAGACTATTTTGTGCAGAGTTCTCAGCTTTCGGCTAATGCTTCTTTAATAAGCCTTGGAGTTATAATAACAAAATGCCTAATAGTGATCCTTGGCACTAATTGCATTTCTGAACATTGGGGAGATAGTTGATTAGACAGACACTGGAACAGAAATTGGTATTCCCTGAAGGACACATTTTTCTGTGTTTGTTATTCTCTTTTTCCTAATAGCAATATGCACCTAGGGCAGGACTGAAAGCCTCCCTAAGTGCTTAGATATTCTACTGTCCCTCACCATGGGAAATGGAAGGTGGAGGTGTTAATTAGTCATCATAAAAACTCTCCTTAGCTGTTGTAATCAGGTTAATTAATAGCTCACCTGCACTGAAGATCTACAATTGCATCAGGTCTGTATGGTAGCAGTGAACAGAGACAGCATGGGGGAATGAATAGAATGCCAGAAAGCAATGGGTTTGAATCCTGACTCAGACACTTAGTAATTGCATCATCCAAGTCTCTTTCAGCCTTAGTTTACAGATTTATTCTGACCTAAAATAGAGGCAGTATAGTACTATAATATAGTATAGGCAGTATTGTATTTACAGGGTTGCTCTGAAGATTGAATGAAAGGTAAATTAAGCAACTATTATTAATTAACAAATGATGTATGTGCCAGATACTATGTTGAGGATGCCGAATTGAGATTAAAGTCACTATCCTAAAGGGGCTTACATTCTATTGTGGGAGGCAACATGGACATATAAGTAGAGTGTGTGTAGGAAAGCGCACCCAAGAGATTTTTCTTCTTTTTGTTGGAGGGTATAGAGAGACCGGCCTCTGGGGTATTCCAGGGTGTCCTACGGGAGCAGAGCTCTGAAGTAAATTGGGCTATTATGAGGGGAAGGGAAGATGAGAATGCAGCGTAAGCATGGGAGGCAGATGTACAATGGCAAAGCAAAGACAAAGGGAGAATATCATGTGTGAGGAACAAAAGATGAACAGTTTGTCTAAATGATCAAATTCCTGAAGGAGGAGTAATGTATAATAAAGCTAAAAAGGAAGGTTGGAGCCAGGTTGTAAAGGATTTTAAATGCCAAATAGAGGAGTTTGAGTCTGATCCTAGAGGTAATAGGGAACCACTTTACATAATGTATGTAAATTCCCTTGCAAACATCAGAGTGATACATGGATGTCAGCTATCATTATGTTTATTAGTGTAGGGCCCGAAAGAAGCAATACTTCCTTCTGCCTACACTTATTCCACAACAGAAGCCAGATGGACAAAATGCATTTGATTAATTGTCCAAGCTGGTCTCTCAACTGCGTGAGAATCATTTCTTTGACTGGTTCAGGAGATCCATGATTTCACCTGTGTGGGGATGCCCTTCTGGGATAGAGATCATCCTTCCTTCATCTTTTAGTAGTTGGCTGTTTTTTATGGAGTTATAGTGTTAGACAACAATTCTCTTCAGATTTAGCTCCCCTGGACCTCAGGTGTTGGAGGCTGTCATTGGGTCCAAGCTTGAAGCCTTTCCAACCTGGTAAGACAAGTGCAACTGTCAGGGTATCCCAGAGTCACTATAATGGGGCATCAGAGCTGGATTTTAATGGAAAAAGTGCTATATCCCCAAATCTTAGCAAAGCAAGTTTGCCTACTTAAAACCCAGGAGTTCCAGAGTTTAGGAATAGCAAAGGGGGCATTTTCTTGCATTGCTGAGTGGGAGGACTGCAATGCTAGCCTGAGTCCTTCCCTTCCTCTTCCTGCTGCTTTTGTTCTCTGTGCTAATTCCCTTTTGAAGAGCTGATATTTAATTCAACAGCCCCCTGCTGGGCCTGGGCCTGTGATAGAAGTTTCTAAAAAGCTCTCAGTCAACAAAATGATAACAGCTGGTCTTTGAAACTCTGGGAGCTCCAAACTGGGAGGGTGCTTTGGGAGGGGGAAGGAAGGGAATAAGAGAGAGGGGTGAGAGAATACACTATTTGTTAAGGATAATGAGGCAAAAATGTGACAGAGGTTTTTATTACAAATAATAGACAGAAGTCTTCAAACAGCAGAGAGTCGTTAAAAAAAAAAGAAACAGAGTTAAATAATTGTCTAATTAGCAAGCATCAAGAAGGCAAAATTTATTCCATTAGAACTTCTTAAGGGAAAGTCAATAAATTCACAGCAGGATATTCAGTTTTTCAAGAACACAGTGAATGTGTATTTTCCTGGTGCTTTCATATGGTCCCTTGCCAAGAGTCCTTTGTGATTAGCTCTCTGGGCTCCTCCTCTCAGATCACTGGTAAGCTTCAATTGGTTTCCTCAGCCATGAAATTAAGTACTGGGCAGAATGGAGGGCCTTATACAAGTCAGGACTGCTCAAGTAATAGTGTTGGCTCTAGGCAAGCAAGACTCAATGCAATTCCAATGCAATGTAAAGTAAAACATTTTTTCTTCAGGATCGTCCTCCTGATCAGTGCCAGCAGGCCCCTTGCTGTGGTCTTCTTGTCTGTATCACAGAATCTCTGAGTTTTAAGTGACCTCAGTTGTTATCAAGGCTAGTCTACAACTTCTTGTTCCTCTACAACCATCCTTGAATGCCTTTTTTATGGGAATTTATCTTATGAATCATTCCATCCTATTTTTAGACACATTTAACTATTGACAAACTACCTGAAGCTGACAATCAGATACAGTCCAATTTCCATCCATTACTCCTAATTCTATAACAGTTTTTTTATCTTGAATGATGGGATACTCTTTTATTTTCCAAAATATATGCAAAGATAGTTTCCAACATTTACCTTTTCAAAACCTTGTGTTCCTATTTTTTTCCTCCTCCGTTTTCCCCCACTCCTAGAGAGCAAGTTATTCAATATAGATTAAACATGTACAATTCTTCTAAACATATTTCCACATTTATCAGGGTACACAAGAAAAATCAGATCAAAAGGGAAAAATGAGAAAGAAAGAAAAAACAAGCAAGTAAATAACCAAAAAGGTGAAAATACTATTCACATTCAATTCCCTATAGTATTCTGTCTGGATGCAGATGGCTCTCTCCATTGCAAGTCTATTGGAATGGTTGCCTCTAATTCTGAATTCACACTTCCATATTCATCACCCCTATATTAATCATTTATAGTATATAACCTCGCTGGGCTATTGTCTCCCAAGAATGCCATTCTGTCCCAATTCCTTCCTTCATCATGACTATTCCGTTATCTTCTACTAATCTTACCTCCATCTCCCACACAGCAGTTGAGCCATAGTCTTCACTGAAAAAAGGCATCTGACCTGAATTCCTTTTTCTTCTTTCTTCTATTCCTCAAAACCTTGTAAACGTCATTGCTGTCTCTTCTTTCCTTCCTATTTTCGTTCCTACTTGGGGAATTGTAGTGGGAACTGAAAGCATGTGGTAGATGTAACTATTGTTGTGATATTATGATGCTCATGTTTACTTTTCCACTTTGATTCAATGCTTTCCAAAAGTAAGAACATTGATAAGAGATGATTCTATAAGAAACAGTATGAAGGGAAGACAATAGCTAAACAGGTGGGGGCAATGGCCTCAGTGCTTTGATTGGTAGAGATACAAATAACCCAAAATGCAGAAAAAAAGGAAAATAAAAGTCTGTACAATTAAGGGGAGTTTAGCAGATAGATGTCCTGATGTCAGTTGATGGTATAGTAGATAGTTTCTCGGCTTAGTTCAAATTTAACCTCAGACTAGCCATGTGATCCTGGGAAAATCACTTAACCTCTGCCTCAGTCCCCTCCCCAACTATAAAATAGGTATGATAATAACATCTACCTCAGAGGGTTGTTGGGGGGATCAAATGAGATAATATTTATGAATAACACTTAGCAGAGTGCTTGACACATGGTAGGTATTTTATAAATTCTTATTTTCTTTCCTTGAGATTCTGATGGGAGAAGAACAAATAGCTTTGTTAATACTTCACCCTTTGGTATAGAGTAGTACTCTTTTAACATTATTTTTTATCCCTACTTTCATTTTTTTCCAATCATTATTTCTATCATCCATTCTCAACTTCTCCAAAATCACTGTCTCTTCATCAGTCTACATATATACTCAAATTTTCTAATCCTAACAAAGCCTTCCCTTATCTCTTCCATACCATTTAACTCTTCGTTCATCTTTCTCCTTACTTGATATTAAACTTCCTGCAAAAGTTGACTACTCTCTGCTTCCATACTGCCATCTCTCTCCTTGCAGTCATAAGACCTTCTACAGCAGATGAGTCTAGTCATTTAAGGTAATTAATACTTTCTACCCTCCTTCCGTTTCTTTTTGGGTTTAGTCATGGAATTCTGTGTTTGTAGAGGCAATCAGTGGGCATCCTATAAAGGCAAGAACTGGTGCTAGCTTGACTTTGTCACAGTATTTTTCTATTTTACTTGGGTGTGTTGATGGAAAATATATGGATTCACTTTTTTTGCCCTTTTTATAAGGACTTTAATCCATCATCATTACTCTTTCTCTTATTTCATTTCTCACCCATTTTTACTGTTTTTCTTCCTTATTCTCATGACTCTTGCCCATCATTGGATTTTCAAGGCAGGACTTAGAACTTAGGACTTGCTTGAGATCCCAACAACTTCTACCAGATGAAAACTGGTACTAGACTTAGTTTAAAAAGCCTGAGATCTCCCAATGCATCCAAGCCATCTCCAGGCTTTCTGACCTATATGTGGCCATTGGATCCAAATGGCTTTGGAGGGGAAAGTGGGGCATCCCTCCTTCAAATCCAATTAACTTACATGTCATGACATCATGGACATCATGATGTCATGACCTTCTTGGAGAACGAGGGACAAACAACAACAAGAACAAGATGAGGCCATACTACTTTTTTTTTGGCAAGACAATTGGGGTTAAATGATTTGCCCAGGGTCAAATAGCTAGTAAGTGTTATATGTCTGAGGTTAGATTTGAACTCAGGCCCTCCTGACTCCAGGATAGATGCATTATTCATTGAACCATCTAGCTGCCCCCAAGGCCATATTATTAAGGTAAAATAACAACCCTAGGAACAAGTGATATCTCTATCTGTACCTCTCTCTCTCACACACACACATTTGCTGTTGTTCAGTCATTTAAACCATGTCCAGCTCTTTAAGACTCCCTTGCAGTTTTCTTGACAAAGGTATTGGAGTCATTTGCCATTTCTCCAGATCATTTTGTGGATGAGGAAACTGATAAAAACATGAATAAGTGACTTGCCCAGAATCACACAATTAGTAAGTGTCTGAAGTCACATTTGAACTTGTGAATTTGAATTTGTGAATACTGATTACATATATATCTATAACAATATTCATATCTATATTTGCTTTAAATATTACAAAGCATTTTGATGTCCTTATTTCATGGCTTCATTTAAACTCAGGGCAAAGAATTTGGTAAGCTCCTGGGTGGGGAGAAGGCCATTGTGTAGCTTATGATAGCATAGCTTTGCTATTGCCTCTATCTTTGTTATATCTATTTGTTCATGATCTTAGGTAAAGAAATATTGGACTAGATTTTGACTTTGTGAGTTTCAAAAAACTGGGAAAGAGAGCTGCCAGAGGTCCTAGAACTGGAACCCAGGTCAAATCATGGACTTCACCTTCAAATAAAGTGTGTCAAAAATAGCCAAGAGAGAAGGGCACAACGTATCCATCAGCTATGCTGCACTTGGAAGTGTTCTTGGTGGGGTGAATTCTGTGCAGAATTACTTTAAGACTGAGCCCATTCTTCTCAGTGACTGAGCTAGTATAGGGGAGAGTGTATATCTTTAAGTTTTGGGGAAAATATTTGTACTTATGGTTTTGCAATATCTTCTTAGTAATTATCCCTCTGTAAAAGCTAAGGACAAAACAAATACCAAATACCAAATTTACTAAAAGAACTTTATATACATTTTTTTTCAAACAGGCCTGATAGCAGTCTTCTGGCATAAAAGAGTATTATTTCCAACCTAGTAAAATAAAATATAAAATTCAGCAATCATTTCTTTGTTTACAAAAATATAACTGCTAAGTTAATTAAGTTAAGCTAACTGTTGAGTTAATTACACTAATTTGACACTAAAGGTCTATGTTTATATCTTATCGTTAAAAGAAAATATCAACTAAAGCAAGTTTTGAAAAAAAAAAAGAAAAACAAACACCTGGGGACAGATTACTTTCATATCTATTTTTTAAATTTGCATTTTTTTTATTCCGAACTTAGCAACCATCAACAAACAGAAACATTCCTTTATATAAAGAACAAAAAAGAGGAATATGAAATTATGAACTGCTAGTCAACAAACATTTATTAATGCTTCTCATGCCAGGTACTGTGATAAGTACTGATGATATAGAGAAAGACAAAATATTATTCTTGCTCTCAAGGAGTTCACAGTCGGATAGAAGAGACAACATATAAACAACTATATGTTTATCTAAATATCTATTTAAAATTGGAGATAGTCTGTCAGGAAGGCAGTGGTGGGAAGTTTAGGAAAGTTTTCTTATAGAAGGTGGGATTTTAGTTGGTTCTATAAGGAAGCCAAGAATTGGAAATGAGAAGGGAGAAAATTCCAGGTTTGGGAAGGGAGAGGCTGAATGAAAATGTACAGTCCGGAGATAGATTCACTTATGTAAGAAAGAACAAGGAAGCCATTGTCATTGGATTTCAGAATATATATCAACTAAGGTATAAGAAGAACATTTAAAGGACAAGTTATGAAAGACTTTGAATGTCAAACAGAAGATTGTATATTTAATCTTAGAGGTGTTAGGGAACCATTGATATTTGTTAAATGGAAATCTGTATCAGACCTGCAATTTAGGACTTTGAATGGTGGATAGACTGCCTTGAAGAGAGATGGGAGGCAGGCAGACCTCATAGGAGAGACGTAATGATACAATGGACAGGACCTGGCACTGATAGGCTATTGGGAGTGGTGAGAAAGAGTGAGGGATTGAGGATGATACTTAATTTATGAGCCTAGATGATTGGATAGATGGTAGTACCCTCCACAGTAATAGAGAAATTTGAAAGAGGCTAGGGTTTGTGGCAGATAGGTGGCCCAGTAGATAGAGCACTAGGCTTGGAATCAGGAAGACTCATCTTCAGAAGCTAAATCTGACCTTGGGTACTAGCTATGTTCCTGTGTGCCCCAGTTTCCTCATCTGTAAAATGAATTGGAGAAGGAAATGACATTCCAATATCTTTGCCCCAGATGGACTCATAAAGGTTGGATGTCACTGAAATGACTGAACAACAACAGGGTTTGGGAACTTGGTATAGATACTGAATTCATTTTTGGATATGTTGAATTTAAGATGTCTATGGGACATCTAGTTTGAGATGTCAAATTGGCAGGTGGAGATTTGAATCTGAAGGGAAGAAGAGAGATTAGTATATCTGAGCATATAGCAAGAAGATAAAATTGAATCCTTGGAGGCTGGCGAGGTTACCAAGTAAAATGATATAGAGGGAGAAGAGAAGATGGTCTAGGACAGAGATTTTGGGGACATCTATTATTAGTGGGCATGAAAAGATCCAGCAAAAAAGCCTAAGTAGTGTGACAGGTAGGAGGAGAAAAAGCCAGT